>JAMPIT010000566.1:9005000-9175000 GCA_026261815.1 Monarcha castaneiventris obscurior | reverse complement strand
TTCCTCAAAGCAGGAGATGGAACTGCTTTACAGAAACTCAGGCTAATCCCACATTTCTCATGGGAGCTCGGGTAGGTGGGGTGTGTTTTCCTTCCTCCCATTTTTAAAATGTGCAACGATACAGATTAGAAATAATGAGTCTCTGAAGGACAGGAGATGTAAGTCTTCTCTGGTAACCTGCTCTCAGGCTTTCCCAGTGGGGACCACACCTTGGGCAGACAGAGTATCTCCTGCAGAAGCAGGTCCCTCCCTGGCTGGAGGAAAAGAATATGCAAGACAAAAAAAAATAAAGGCCAGTCTATATGCCACATTTTGATCCATTTAAATAACATTGGGGGAAAAAAACCCCAACAACCCCAAAACATTTAGCTGCAATGGTGCAAGATTCTGTGCAGACAATCCCTAAGCTTGATAAAGTCAACAAAGGAGGAGAGGAGCAGTCACTTGCACTGAAAATAACCATCAGCTAGTACTCTACTGTTTTCTACACTTACTTTCAACTCATTTACTCAGAAACCATAATCACCCATCTTGTCATGGCAAACACAAATTAACTAATGCATTTACAGAATTATAGCAGTCAGTCAAGTATCTCAGTTTTGACAAGCAATGCAGCCAAGGTAAAGCCAACTAATGCAAGCCACTGGATTTCCTTCAGAAGCAAGTCAAAGGCTGTGAAATAAACTCCATGAAGATCCACCAATGAATACAACCCCCAGCACCAGGAATAAAGCCTGCATGGCTGACACTGCCCTCAGCTGCAGCACACTGCATTATTAAAGAAAACCAAGCCACTGCAAGCCTTAATTTCCCTCCAAGAAAAGGAACATGGGAGAGTGAGATTGACACAAGCAGCTTAGCATACTCTGGGTAATTAAGTCTTAGCATACTCTAGGGTGCTGTAATTCAGATGCCATAACTTTGAAACGCTGAAACTTCAGCAGAGGAAAAGACAATTCAGTTTGTACAGTGCTTTATTTTAAATTTGCTATCATGCAATGATTGGTTTATTCTAGAGTTAAGTTTATACTATTATAATTTCTGGCTTCTCAGTCTTCACTCCCTTTCAATACATATATGCTCTCTGTTCTCCTGTTAGCTACATCAGTTTGCAAGAAAATTACATTGTTATTCCATATGCTTTGGTTTCTTTCTAACATGACAGTTTTCTTTGTTTCTTCTTCAACAGATTTGATGAATGGTGGCTTTATAATCCCCCTCTCAATAATTGTTCACATTAATGGAACTCCCCACTGCTCATACCCCTTTTTCAACTCTGGCTTCGTCATTGTTGCAAACTTGCTTATTGGGTACAAAACCAAAGCCTTTTTTGGCTTTCTGTAGGGGTAAGGCTGTACAAACAGATAATATGAGGCAGCATGTTCCAAGACTACAGAGCTTTGAATATGTCACTCTAAGAGCCATCTTGCCTTGTGGCATCTTTGGACCCTTTCACCTCAACCCCTTTACTTGCTTTAGCTGAAAGAAGCTTCACTTCCTATTAGCTTTGATCCACTTCATAACAAATCAGAATTAATGCAGGCTAGGGAAGCCAGAAAAAATCAGAAATTAATTTTCAGCATCCTGACATATAGCCTCTAGGGAACTTAGTTGGCTTGGTCTCCAAGTCTGCTACAAGCTGCTAAGACTTCAGTGGACAAAATGTTGTGACCGTAACTAAAGGGAAACAACTGAAAGAACTCAAATACCCTGATGTGATTTAGGTTTAAACAAGGACATAGACATTAGGAAAGGATTTGATTTGTGGTAAACATGAAAAGAAATAAAACTATGTGTGTGTGTTGCTATTTCACGACCCACTGTGCAAACATTGCTGTAGGCATGGTGGGTTTTATTGCTCATTAGTAAATAATCAAGTTAAAAATAAGATGGTTGGGAAACTGCTGATTGATGAGGAATAAAATAACATGACATAAACATCTGTCTCCCAGTCTAATATGTGTTAGTAGAGGAAGACATTGCTAAGGCGCTTGAATGCTCAATGCACTGATGAGATAGTGATTACATTGGGAACAGTGCAATGCAACTACAGCTGCCATTGTCTTTCCCACATGGGGAACATTACAGAAATGTGGGTCTGGATTGTTTACTTCCAGAGTGTCTTTAATCCCCTAAGACTTCCACAGGGCACAAACTTTCTTTCCACATAAAACTCTGCTCCCAAGAAACAAAGCTCTTAGACTCTTACTTGCAGCATGAATCCCTCCTTTACTGGAAAACACTTTCCCAGCTACAGACAGTGACAGCTGACATGCCCTCTCACCTCAGGCATGTCCAACTCTACTTTATCAAAAACACAGATAGACCTGTGCAACAAAGAGCTTTTAAAGCTTAAGCATTTAAGAAAAATCCCACACAGCTATCTCTACTTCATTAAAAAACTTTCCTGGCAGAGAAGGAGCAACACACAGACTCTTCCACTAAGGCATCTCCTTCAGTGGTTTCCTCTGTTAGGTTTCACACATACAGAACTAAAATCACTACAAATTTTACTAGTGAATGCAATAATTTGCTCATTTTCGACTGAACTCAATTTCTGTCCTCCAAAGAGGATAGAAATACAATTTCTCCCCAGCGCCATCCACACCCTGCTCCTTTGGCCTACCTTCGCATTGAGAAGAAAGGCTGCATTTGCAATGACCATCTCTCTATATTATTAAATGCATAATGAGCACACACAAATACAAAATAGCCTCTTTTCCCAATTAAACATTAAAAGGGTGAGCAAGTATCTAGCACTGCGAAACAGCCTGTTCTCAGAGGTCAAACAGTATTTTGGGTTGTCCATACTTGGAGAAATAAATATGAATGAAACTACAAAGCCGAATAAATGCTGTAAGAGATGCAAATAATTTTCAAGATGTCAGCATTTACCTCAGATTGTATAATACACTTATTCAGATTTTAATAGGCTGCCTTCAGCCTATTTCAAAGTTATGAGCAAAAAGATAAAGATTTTGTATTTAAAGAATTTACCTGCTTTCCCTGGCCGCACCACTAAAAATTAAACTATTTATGCAAAAGTTAGAGAAAAAATACTAGTTATAACAAAAAAATTTTAAAACCTGGCTCAAAAAGAACCACCTTGATTTTAATTTTTTATTTTAGTTAAAGAATCAGTAAGGGAATGAAACAGAAGCAGTATTTTCAGAATACAGAGTATAACGTCATACCACACGATATTCCACCTGAAAAACAAATCCACAGTGAAAACTCTCTTAAAAGAATATAAATTAAGATTGCTGACAGATAATAAGTGAAAACATTATGAAACAAGGATAAATAAAGAAAAGTTCAGAATGGCATCCATGTCTTGGATTAATGTAATAACCTCATTAATTACTTAAAGACAATAAACAATACACTAAGCTTTAAATTAACTTATTAAACAGGGAGTAGGAAGCAGCTAGATCAGGAAGACACAGAATCACACAGAATCACACAGAATCACCAGGTTGGAAGAGACCTTCAAGTTCATCGAGTCCAACCCATGTCCGAACAGCTCAACTAAACTAAACCATGGCACCGAGTGCCACATCCAATCTCTTTTTAAACACGTCCAGGGATGGTGATTCCACCACCTCCCCGGGTAAATCATTCCAATACTTTATCACTCTTTCCGTAAAAAACTTTTTTCTAATATCCAACCTATATTTTCCTTGGTGACTGAAAAGAATGGGCAAAAAAGAGTACCAAGGCAGAACACAAGAGATAAACATCTGTGAAAAATACGAATGACTGTATAGCAAAAGAGACAGAGAGCACAAAAGTAGAGACAGGCAGAGAACACCAAGCTAAGATTGATTTGCTTTGCAACACAGCTGTAGTAAAGGCACAGCGAGGCCACCAGTCTGCCCAGACTGAGCAAACACCATGAAGTCTGCAGCCAACCCATGTCTGGTGGAGCACCACCACAGGCAGCTGCACCTTCCCCATGTGTGCTTGCCTGCTTCAGCACCCCCAGCACAAACGTGGGTTGCAGTGTTCATCACACACACTCAGCTTGAGGTGCACGCACTGGCATGAGCACTGCATCGCATTCCTGGTGTCTGCATCAGCTGTGGTGGCTGATGCCAGAGGGGCTTAAAGGACAGTTTCCTCTCAGGAGGTTTTGTACCACATTTCTAGTGGAGATACCCAGCCAAGGAGATGAAGCTATACCTAATCTAAAGTAATCCTCCCAAAAGATACATATTGAAGATAGGATGAGCAATATGGAATGTAATCAGAGCTGATGAAAACACCTCCAATTACATAATTTAAATTACTTAGGAATATATTTGCTTGGAAGTAACGTTGCATAAAGAGAGGAATTGAAGAGATGACTTGAAAAGTTTCTTTTTCAGTTTTCATCAGTCAATAGCCAAAACATTTCTCAAGCTGACTGGGACCTCTGCTGCAGCCAAGAACATCTGCAGGAAATACATAAATCCCTTGTAACTATGCTGTAGAAAATTAAACTAAAAGATCCCAATAATTGCAAATGATAAAATTCTCAGGCAGCTAAAATGTAGAGTGTGTTTTTCTCAAATCAAAGAGTTGCAAGCTCTACTTTCTCTGTACAAGCTGAGACTTAAAATGGAGTCCACTCATCAATACTTTGGGAAGCTGAACCTCTTGTCACTTGAGAGAAAAACCACAAAAGGTTTTCAAGAGCCACATAAGGGAAATTCCTCCTACTCCTACTGAAACTGCAGAAGTTCTCCCCTCAGCTTTCCCACTGGTTGGTTTCCTAAACTTTTAACTTTTTTTGCATACATGCAGAAGCTGTGTCTACATTTGCTAGAAGTGTAGTATTTTGTGGAGCCAAAAGATTTAGAAGATCTTGGCCACACTAGATAAGAGTCTTGCAATGGTCACATCCTTATGTTCTGATGACTCTTTCCTTTCACAATTCACTGTTTTCACATTTTATATTGCTGCTTTTTTTGTTTTAGTTGATGTCCTACTTTCTATATAGTGTGAATTACATATTTTTTTCCTGTTCCATACTTTATCATGCAGACAAAAGAAATAATTTTTTGTCTATTTTGAGATTATCTTATCAAGGTCATTTTCCCAACTTCTGTTGCCAGTCAGCCCAGAATGCACTTATTCACAATGTCTAACTTTGACCATGATAATCATCCCACTGTATTGTAATTTCCATAATGAAGTCAGCGTAAAAACTCTCTCACCAGCTGCCTCAAAATTAAGAGATGTAGAAGGTCTCAAATCAACTGCCCAAGTACATAAATTGATTACCACTCTCTTTAAAAGTCTGTATTTACTAAAGCAAAACTACTGAAATCTTAGGAACCCTATTGCCAGCATCCTTCCCTTTTGAGAGTGCCATTTCCCCCCAGTGAATAAAGTCAAACCAGCAGACACTGAGCAGAGTTCTGCTATTAGTGGTGGTTGTGCATATGCTCTGTATTAATGGAGTCAGTTGCCCCGAGGAATTAGCCATCTATATTCATGAACTAAATGAAATCGCATTCATTGAGCAGTTGATGACAGCACACTTGAAGAACAGGTCAGTTCTTTTATTTAGGACTAAATCTTTGCTTTCTGTTGCAGATGAAGGATATTCTCTATGGGTTCAATAGTATTCCACCCAGATCCTTTTCTCCTTTCACCAATGCTTCAGTCTTCTTCTCCACAACTGGGATGTTAACTGGAATCACTAGACTGATGTATGGTTCATGGTGACACACGAGAGTACAACGAGAACTGATTTAGGGAGCACTAGTCAGGCAAGATGCAAATAGCAGGTACCTTTGGAACCTATATTAGATGGCTTTCATATCTTAAATGGCATCTTAACGCCAGCCTACTGTATTGTGATTATGTTATCAACAAGGGGTTCAGCAGTTGGCCTCCTCCCAGCTTAAAGGTTCAATGTCCATTCATAGATCCATTTGAATTCAGTGAGGTGTTCAGTACAAAATGAAGGAGCAAAATAAAAATGAGCGTGCACAGAACTGACCTGAAAATAATAAAGAAAGGAAACAGCACTGTATGGTCAGGTGCTAAGTACAGCCTTTCATTAATTCTCTTTTTAAGGTGTTTACTTCCATTTTTATCTCTGCACTACATCTTTTCCCCCTTCTCAATGACTCTACTGTGGCACCCATGAAACAGCTCCTGCTGTGAAAGGGGTTCAAGAGTTACCTTCCCTTTACTCTTAATGCTCACTTCATGAAATAATCTCGAAACCAATTGGAGAGACCAACCAAAGGCAGAACAAGAACAGATATCTCATTTCCAGCATGCAGAGATACAGTCATCAGATGTCACAGTCATGCATGCAGCCTTGACAGAGGCACTTCAGCTGAATATATCTATGAATACATGTATCAATAATATATCTATGAATACATGTACCAATTGGCCCAAAAGATTTCCTTGGTCTGCATAAGCTCTAGGACCTGGTCTTTCTCTGGCTCCTCTGGTTATCTCTCGGGAGCAGAATTCCATCCTATGATTACTTTGCAAAAAATGAACCCGTATCTTATTTTCAGAACTTTTTCTGCCCTCTCTTTCCCTCTAGGCAATAATTCTGATGAACACATTTTCCTTCTTGAATGTGAACACCTTTGTCTCTCTTGACAGCAAGTATAACACCTGTAGTGTCCTATAAAGTTCATTGTACACACAGACCTGGTGCAGGAAGCTGAAGCATGTATCACTCTTTCCCACTTCCCTGGCCACTTGGGAGCATTTTACTGGCAGATGTGAGCTCCATCCGTATCTCCAGGGTATGGTGGGGATTGCTTCCACCTTCTGGCCAGGACAGCACTCTCCTCCTTACCCCTTTTATACAACCCTGCCATGGGAAGACCTGCTCCAGTTTAATTCTCTCTTGCTGAGATCTTCTGAGCATTCTCTGCAAGTCTGAAGCACTCCTATTCCCAGACATGAATTCTCTTGTTCTGCAACTAGATACAAACTCTGCTCCCAACCCCCTGCTTTGTGTATCCTAACCTGCTCACTGCTTATTCATCATTAACATCTTCATGCTTAACATCTCCTCAGCATTCCTCATCTACCAGTACATGTGGCAGAACCGGCACGGAATTCACAGAGACCAAGGCATTCCATGAAAAAGTTGTTTCCAGAATGCAAGACTTTTGCACAGCTGGTATCTCAATGGTCATGGTTGTAAATACACAGAGGGCACAAGATGGTACAAAATAATATCTGTGGCATTGCTTCAAGAAATACCAAAGCCTTCTCTGTTTCCTCAGCCCGCGGAAACACTGTGTTCTATTTCCACATCACTCTTTTTTCTACATCTCGGGAGACAACATAGCCCCTTTTTTTTCCTTTCAAGGTCTCAGCCCAGCATCATACACATGGTAATACAGAAATTAAACATATGTTGAGTAGTTTCACATAAGTTTGGAAAACAAGAAAATAAAGTAACTAGACGTACCCCAAGGAAATTAATGTTAGAATCGTTTTCAACCTTGGCGCTGAAGTTTTAAACAAAATACAGTACAAGTAAAACCTCCAGCAATGACTGTGCCTGCCAGGTAGGTAGGGAATATACCTTTTCACTCTATATCTAACACACTTCACTCTCATTTACAATTTCCCATTTGATATTTAGATAACTTTATAACATTATTCATTATTAAGGCTGGATTCAAGCCAGTAACCTTCAGATGGGAAGTTACATATCCCATTTGTTACTCAGTTCTCCAGGTAAGTGCTTCTGCCTCAAACTCATGCATCAGCTTTGATGACAGAGAAGCAGTGTTCATTGAAGTGTTGCTAATGCATTCCTGAGTCTGGCTAATTACACACAATCAACTGATTCTCAAACATCAGGATGCCGAATATTGCCTTAAATCACTACCACTTGATGGGAAACTTTCTATTGCCTGAAGAGGTAAAAACAGTTGAGTTAGCAATGAAAATCAGATCCAACATTTTGAGACCACTCCTCCCATTGCACAGAAAATAACTGCAGCTAGTGTTTTTTCTTTACTATAAAATTGAATAAATACAAGTCTTTAAAAAAACCCATACAAAATATTTATACGTGTTCACGCACATGTGAAAGATTATTGTTAAAACTCTAACCTGACTAAATTTGTATGAAAACAACAGTCCCAGCTCTTTATCCGAGGAACATGATTCCACACAAAATTCCACATGCACTATGGAATAGAATCAGCCTTCTACAGATAATTCCCCAGGACCGCAATCTAAAATTAGCTGCTACCTTCACTCTGGATCAGCTAATTTCACTTTTATTTAGAGTTCTTTGATATTTGAACTAGCTAAAATATTGCTGGTCAAGGCACCCTGAAACACCAGCATAACTAACAGAGGAATCAATCCGGTTGTGGGAGACTGTTTCTGTGTTTGTAAATCCCTGTAGGTGTGCAGTAGCTAAAGAAATAGCAAGATGGCAAGGCCAAGGAATACAGCAGCTAATAAAATAGACCAAGATGAAACTATTGATACAATAAATCCTACAACAGACTGTACCATCAACTCAGCTTTGTTTCCCAGGCTAAAAGTAAAATTTAATTAGGTGCTACAAATCTAGATAACTAGCAGTTGACCTATATCTGTCAATATAGTCTAATGCTGAAAAACAGGGAAAGGATTCATGCATATGGAGTGAGGCATGCCAGGGTTTGATCACCCTCCCTCCAGGCACACACCTGTCCATGCCCTGTCACCCAAGTCACATCGGGGCCATCCCCTGCTTTGCCACCAGGCTCTTGGTTGTGCTCCTCATCAAGGGGTTTAGGCACCTATAGTAGGACTTCTGAGTAGATCAGCTGCCTATGCCTGAGTCAGGTCTTCAAAATACCCACATCTTTGTGTTTTATGCTGTTAACACAAAATACCCAGTTTGATACTCGGCATTGTACCCCAGAATCTTTTAGGGGTGAGTAACCTCACCAGTGTTCTTCAGAGTTATGACTGTTCACTCATTTGTACTCAACCTTCAATAAGGAATTATTTTGAAACATTTCACTTCATAACCAAAAAATGAGGGAGGACAAAGATCCCCTAACCCCAAACAAGACAATTCCCCATCGGTTTGGACATCCTTACACTAAAATCAAGATTGCACCCTTTATGTGTTTATAAAGAACAATGTTTGTGTAAGACTCCTGGAGAGGATGAAGGAGGATCTTTCAATGATTCAAAGCAGACAATTAAACCTGAAAAGGGTTAGAATTTAAGGTACAGCCTGAACAGCAGAATGTGAGTTCCTTAGTTCAAGGCATTGTTTTGCACTGTGGATCTCCTGTATGTGTAACTCTCCCAACACCTGTTAAAAGAGAAGTCAGGCACCAAGATCATGGCTATGGATGCACAGTATGGATCACAGGTATGGATCACAGGTAGGGGAACACAGTATGCCCAGGAACAAAGGCTTTACAGCTACAATGCAAATACACTTCATCATCCATGTGCGTGCAGAACTTCCAAGTATTTTTCCTGACTCTCCTGAAATCAAACAAGAATACAGCACTGGCTACCATTCCTACACGAAGAAGAGATGCCCCCTCGGAAAACAGGCATCTATATATTGACAAGCTGTCATCTCTGATGAAGTCAGGAGTAAAGTGCTCTTAAATCAACCTCGGAAGATAAAATTTTTCATGGTAGCTTTGCATTGCTGTAACTGGAAATGGATCTGCAGCTTTGTATTTTAAAGGCCAAATCCTTCTACTCCTTTGTTCCCTTTTTTTATTTTCCCTCCCTTCTCTCCAAATTAACATTTGGAACACTTGAAAATGCTAATTGAGTTTCAGTTCATTCAGACAGGAAATAATGACCTCAAGCTAATAAGACAAGTTAATAGTCCCCTGCAGGTAAATTAACACAAGACCAAATGCTTGAAGACCTTGAGGATCACAACTGTTAAACTTAAGTATGCATTCAAAGCAACTCTGAGCACCTAACAAAGCAGGTCACAGATCATCAATCAGAGCTGTTGAAAAAAAACTCTTCAAAGAAACAGGAAAGCTGCAGAACACATGAAGGTAACTTACTTTCAACATCTGCTATAACACAGCCAACTGAAAGATGCTTTTAAGTAAAAAAATAAAAAACCACGACCTCCATGCTCAATGTGTACAGAAAGGTGTGCTCAATAAAGATATTAACTCATCCCAAAAATCAAAAAGATATAAACCAGTAAGCCATCCATCAGAAACAGATACATTTCCATTGCAATAACATCATATTTTCTTTTTGTAATCACTTTATATGGTTCAAAATATGAACTTGATTACAGTATATCCATGGAGATGAAATGCTTACAGAAATCATAATGCTGCTTAATTTAAAGTCACAAAACAAACATTTCACAGCCCATAAACCAAGAAGTGCTATAAAAGTGCCCAAAGCACAATAGTCACTCCACAAATCAACTTCATGTCAGATTAGACAAAAATGTATAACCTAAAAGCACTCATAGAAAAATATCCTCTCTCTTTAAAATACAGCTGTTGACAAATAAATGGGTAATTTTGACAAACTACTCAAGTTTAAATTCATAGCCATCTATTAAAATAGCACCCATGTGTTTTAAAAGTTAAAATATGTTTCTGGATCACGTAGAAATTAATAATCAAATAACACTGGTTAAAAAACATAAACAATAATGAGAGATCCAGAATCTGTGTGTTCAATATTGTTTCAAAGATATCATTGTATCTTATAATCCTTTAGGATGCTAAATTATCTTGGTGTTTAGAAATGAGAAAAGCTGTTATTTACAATTTCCTATTTTTAATTTGAAGTTTTTTCCTTAATTACTTTTTGTTTCAGCACAACTAGCAGGTGTCAAGAGCATATTTTCTTCGCTTGCATGAGTTCATCTACAGTTAAAACACCAACTCTGAATTGAAAAACCTGAAAAGCTCATTTTCCTCTCCCAACATATGAATATAAATTACGTGGTAAGAAGGGGGACCTCGTAAATTGAAAATCTGAAGGATGTGTGCAGATATTTGTGGGTGTCCAGCAGTTCAGGTAGGCAGCAGAGAGACTTCTGACAGAACATTGTCTCTGCTGAAGGACTGCTGCAAGCATAACCCTGACACTTTATCTGCTGGGACACACTGCTGAAGTCTTTGCATTGATAGCTGATTAGACATCCAGAAAACCCAGTCCAATTGTGACTAGAAACAGTAACAAAATTTAGTAAATCTATTGCTTTGAACTGGAAATCTAACATTGACAGAACTACAGTAATAAAGATATAATAAATGCATTCACTATAAATGTGATGTAAAACTGTAGCTTTTCTTTTAAAGCACTAATTTCTATTCAAACAAGAAGGGCACAAATCATGAGAGAAATAAGCAAACATGAAATAAACAACATTTTCTGTGGTATAAAAATTAAAGAGAATAATTTGATTGGAGCTTGCTAATGATTAAACTACTTGAATTAATGTTCTGCGTAAACAGTATGCTGGGTTTGCAAAGCTAGGCCTCAAAAATGAATGTGAAGAAAAATTAATTGTTTTAATTAGAAAACACTATATATCAGTGGGTTTTCCTGTTCTTTGATCTTTCTTCTGGAAACAAATGCAAAATAAGGTTTTTAAAAAGCATTTAAAACATACTTGTTTATTTTATCACTACTGTCATTACATTAGGCTGTCATTAGAGACTTTAAACCTTCTGTTTAAGCCAGTTGACCCTTCTAATTTCTGTGCAATTCCCTGAATAGCTCAGTTCACTTTTCCAGTGCTTTTGGGGTTTTATCCTTTCTGAACATTACAAAAAGCACTCTCCAAAGAATTTTCTGTATGGTTTTGTCTGTAGTGGTTACATGCATCATTGCAGCACTTTCCCAAACGACACTGATATCGTCTCGTGGTTCTTGAACAAAGCTTTTCAATCAAAAGGCTGCATCATCCAGGTTCGGGACAGTCCCTGAGGAACCTGAAATGGCTTCCAGACAGACTTCATGCAACGCACAGGTCACAGTTACAATGACTGGCCCAAAGCAAGGAGAAAAAGGTGCTCTGGAAAAGAGTTGATATTTATCCCAACATTTTGCTGCCAGTGCCCCAACCTCATATAAACTGAGCACCTGCATACATGCAAATGCATCCCACACCATTAGAGCAGCACTGGTATTAGTCCATGCATCATTCCAATCTAAATAGTTCAGTTGCTTTCTCCATAGTGTCATTCTCATTTCCAGTAAAAAATTATTGCCCAAAGTCCTGTGCAACATCTCATGGATCTGTTGCCTTCAAACTAAGGAAGAGTTCAGACTTTTACAAGCAGTACTGTGGTGGACACCAGTTGTTAGAACCAACAGGGGATAAGGTTTAACCTGAACAAAGAACAATTAGGTAACTGGACCAGAGTTAGAGTAATACAGATCAATCTAACTAGCTGTCTCTTCTACTAAACTAAATGTGTACATTGATTACCTTTCAATTAGTTTAATAAAGTTAACACTTAGAGTAGGTCTCACTCACCTCACAATGGAAGCCTCCAATTAGTTTAAGAAACCTAAATTCTTGTGTTTCCTGGACTTTGTGGCATCACCTGAGTGTGACTCAGTTCTACCTCACTCCTTAAAAATGAATGCCAAAAAGATCTGTGTAATATTTACAGAAGGTTGTGTTACCATATAGAGCACTTTCTATAAGCACCCTTGTACAGAGATAGAGCACATTAGAAAAACTCCGTTTTGTAACTTGTACACAATTCAATTCCAGATGTGCCATTAATTTTTCCATCCTGAGGTATCACAGTTGGAGTTGCTCTGATTTGCTGATTTATACCAAAGGTGCTGCAGTGCCTTGCTTAGGCAGAGAGAAGAGAAAATGGTACAGCATTTCCCTATGAAGTTCTGAGGAATTATGCATGACTCAACCCAAATTTAATACAGGTTCATGTTGTCCTTGTTTAGATGCACATATGTAATAGCCAAATTTAATAACATCAGAAATCTGCTCACAGAATTTCAATGCTCAGTGGGCTGAGTCAAGTTGAAAAACTCATAAATCTGTGGGAAAATATTAGACATTGTTACAACTAAAATCTTACATGACAATGACTGAAGCAAGGTAGTGAAAAAGGCAGTTAATTTTAGTATTTCCTTATGTAGTTTGCCAGTTCATCTTTCACAGTTATAAATATTCATGGGACAGCAGAAATAAAGAATACGTTAAAAGAATTTTTTTTTTACTAAAAAAAAAAATTGCCTTGTTACTGCGAGCTCTCACCTTCTTCCTACTACCAATAGCTTTGGCTACTCACTTTTTAAATTGGCTTTTAAAATTTTTTTAAGCCTTCTCCTTACATTCTTCTTTGTCTGGGGAAGAACTCAGCATGGAAATTACCAGCTCTTGTGGTTTCTTCTTTAACAGCAAGTGTTCTGTTGTTATGCACATGGATTACTAAATATGACTGCTTTGATGTGAATTTATGAAGACTGACTTCTGTTTTTAGTGCCTATGTCTCTACCTACATTCTGTCCTTCTGCTCATCTGTTTCCTACTCAAAATTGTCTGAGCTTGAGCCAGTTTGCACACTGCTTTATAGTGCATGTCTGACTGAGACCTTTAACTAATATTCTAAGACGTTATTACTTGCAGAACTGAATAAAAATATTCTTAAAAGGAACAGTATTGATTAAAAACTGATCTTACTGCCATGCAGACAAAATGTCTAGGGACCAGACACACACTGTGCTTTTTCCCATAGGTCTGCAAACACACTGCCCAGTAGGCGTCATGGTCCCAACTAGAAGTTGTCAGCAGATTTTGAGAAAGTATGTGGTTCTCAGTAACCTTTCCAATTATAACCCTCACTGGAAGGACTGCAAAGGCAAACCATGTGGCACTGGGAGATATTTGGGAAGACAAGACATGGGATGTTCCAGATCCCTTATGCATCGTTCTGCATCAGTACCTCACCATTTTTCTCATGTCTATCTGGTGTCTACCTGCAGCATGAAAGGACAGGACTTAGAGAAGGCAAAAATATTCTTCGCTTAGCTTGTTTTCAAGTTGGCCAACCGAAAATCAAGTAGACAGCACTCATTTTTTTATATACATAGAACTGGTATGTTTGTCTTTTGTTTCTCATTATTATGAGGCTCTCACTCCTAGTGACCATCAGCACTTTCCTGAAGACTTGAACTTTCTGCACACACTGGAAATATATTTAATTTATAGTTTTACATCAGTTTTTACATCAGCTGTCTTCCAGCTTTTGAAATGCAAGTAACAATACTCTTTTAAGAAACAGAACAGCTGAATCCAACTCACAATAATTATGTGTGGAACTTAGTCATGTAGACTACAGCAGGGGAGTAGGGAGCATCCTCTCAGATGCCTACATTTCTTCTCCAGAGCAAGTAAGTCCCTCTGGAAGTGTAACTGGAGCATCTTCTTGACTCCATCAATGCACAGGAGAAGTTGTGCATTTTGAGAGGGAGCTCAAGCCTGCTCACTTTGTGTGATTATTGTGCGAGAACAGGGTACCAGCCTGGAAATGGAACCTTCAGTCAATCAGATCCAAGAATGGCTTTTTGCTTTCATCAGTAATGGTGCAGTTTATATCCATATTCTGAGGAATCGTGAGCTGGGAAGATCAGTTCAGCATCCTCCTCACCCATTAAACTGGCTTTCTTGTTACCTGCTTTCTTCCTGGGCCCAACTTTCACTGCACAAAAGGTGAAAGCTTTGCTGAGGACTGCTCAAGAGCAATTCCCTTACCAGGTGATTGGTCAGGCCAATTCCCTTACCAGGAGATTAGGTCATCCATCTCCAGGCTGATCAGCAACCAGAACCTGTGTCCCCCGCTCCCAGGCCAACAATGAAAAACAGCCTCACATCAAAACCCATTTCAGATCTGCCCATATCTTGTTTTCTGGGCATCTCTTGGAGATTTATACACTACTTGTCTAAATTCATCTAATAACACATTAGATGGATATATAATTATATATGTGTATATATATATGTATAAATGTGTGTGTGTAGAGTTAGAATATATTACTTTGGGCATTAAGCCAATGATATGGGATAAAGGGTTGGAATGTCCTGGGGTGCCTGTATGATACTGTATTCCCTATCATCTGCCCTATGCCAGACATGGATCCTGTGCCTTCCTGTGTCTTTAAGCTGGGTCTGAGAGAAAGGGAAAAAAAAAACCCGAGTGTTTTCATGTTCAAGGACACAGACAGACACTCCCCTGAATTCCTGGCTGCTACAGAGTGGAGGAAAGCACCTTCCTGCTTTTCCCAGCTCTCGGTTCCTTTTCTCAGAAGAAAGATGGAGAGTTAAACTCCTTTGCTTTTCAGCTAGTCTGCTAGCTGAGGCAAGAAAGTTTTTTCCCTGGGACTTTGGCTTCTTCTTCTTTTCTTCTGGACTGTTCAGCAACACCAGAACATCATCCAGGAGGCCTTACACCATGGTCCAGAGGGGCCCACACCAAACCCCAGCTCCAGAGAGGAGAGAGCCACACCCACAAGGACTTTGAATTTTACCAGGTTCTCTCCACAGTGAGAGGTTTTATCATTTAGCATTATTCTCTTTTTTTACCCGTACTCTGCTGGTTAAATAAATAATTTTTTTTTCGCTTTCCTCCGAGGAAAATTCCAAACCTGGTGGGGGAGGGGTGGCTGTAACCTGCCTTCTATCAGAGGACGTTCATTTCAGACATTCTTCCAATTTATCTCAAATCAGGACACACCTACAGGGCCCGAGTCTTTCGTAGGCCACTGGAGTTAAGCATTTAGAGACCTTAGTGAATAAGGAACAAGTTCAAGAATGCAATTAGGTAGGTCCCGAAATTCATCAGACCGGGTGTCTGTCTGGGCTTAAACTCTAGGTATTGAAATCTTAACACAGCAGGGTTTAGGAGTCTAATCTCATCCATGGTCATCTGCAAGTCACAAGTGCTGCATCATAAACAGCTCATGATCCAGGCCTCAGCTGAATTTCTACAAAAGCAGAAATTATCTGAAATCTATGGCTTCAAACTGCCTATGTAACCCTGAACTAGCTGTATATACAAAGTGGGAAACAAAATCAATAAATAACTCAGAAGGTCACCTAGTCATGAGTATGCACAAATGCCTTCTTGACAGATATGCTTAAAAACCTTCAGCACTGCCTATGGAAACTACTACATCCATTCCAGTGTTTCATTACCCTCACCATAAGATATTCCTAATATGTAACATGATTTTTTTGTTTTGGTAGTGAAGTTTGTGATTTCGCTATCCTGTCCTTTTCCCTATGTAGCAGCATTTATGCATAAAGACTATGTTTTAATACAAAGATTTCCTCAATTCATTGAACATTTCTTCCTGAATTTCCCAAGTATCACTGACAACAAAATTATAAATCTCTTCTTCATAAAGTGTAATAGCTGCTTCATTAACTCAGATAGAATAATTACAGCCATTTGAACAAACCTGAATTACACCCATCGAACTAAGCAAACCAGCATGATCCAGAAAGTTCCCAACTACAATTAGCTGTTATTTCCTATGCCTGAAAGTAGTAAGACCATACTGACATAGTATTTGAGGGTTGCTGTTCAGTTCTCCAGACCAGTAACCACATTATAAAAAGCACCATAGAATATGGAAGTCTCTTGGAAGAGACTAGAGGACTGAGGGTGGTTGGACACCTCATCCTGTTTGCTGGTTTGTCTGAGTTAAAACGGGAGGTTTGAAATGAGAACCTGCCATTTTCCCTAAGCCTAAATTGATATTGAATGACTGTGTAGAAGGCAAAACTTTCTCTACTGTGAATTGTGTAGAAGGGCAGAAACATTCTCTACTGTAACCCAGGGGAAAGCAAGCAAAATGCAAAAATGCAGTTTTCTCTCATTAGCATGAAAACTTAACTAATCAGGGCTTCTGATCATTACATTTTTTCATTTATTTTAAATGAATAAAACATACCTTATGTAAAAAAGCATAGCTCTGTATCTTGTATCGAGTGCATCTACCTTTAATTGTCAATAAAGCCCAAAATAAAAAAAATGCAGTACTGAAGGAATGCCTATAAATTTAATCAGCTATGACCCATTGCTCACCACTTTTCAACAGCTAGGGAAAAAGGAATTGAGCTGTAAAATTTGTTCTGGGCAGGAACTTGGCATCTGCTATCAAGTCAGAGTCCAGAGAAAATTAGCATAATGAATTTCAAATACATTGGCTTATCTCATGTAACTGAAAGACCACAAATTTGATTTAAATCATAATGGACTAAATCCTGCCCAGCAGTCAGACCCATGCATGGGACAGGATGGATTCTGACAAAGAGGGAAAAGGGGGAAGAAAAGTCCCAAAAGATTTTGCCCTGGTAGGGTGAACTGTTTGGCATCTATTTTCCAATGCCAGAGGTAGATCTAAATACCAGTTAATCCATTCCTGTGTCTCTCCCATTAAGTACTATTTAATAAAAAGCATTTGAGTGCTGCATTCATTGATCCCATCCTTTTTGACTGGACAGTGTTTCAGACACCATGCTGTGGGAAGGCCTTTTGATGGTTCTCTAAAAATGCTATTTTCATTTTTAATTAGGACTCACCAGCAAACAGCAATCCTGTTCTCTCATAAGCAACTCCCAGCTTTAGAAGATATGCTCGAAGCTAAAACAGCGTGAACTCCCTACTCTCCAACAAAAAGCATAAACACTAGTAACAAGAATCAGAAGTGCAGAAGGAACACCCTGTAGCCCACAGAGCCCTAAGCAAGATCATGCTCTTGAAAGAGTAGGGCTGGAAAGGTTAGGTTCCTCATACTCGATAGACCAATCTCATCATAAATAAGTAGCAAAATGGGGGGAAATACTGGAATTCCTCATTAATAATTTATCCAAAACTACAGACAAGTTTACTTTTGTTTAAGAAGAAAATATCTGCTAAGGTAACAAAGTGTGTTTCAGAGCATTGTAAGATGGAAGCGTTCACAGAATTTACAGTAACAAGGAGAAGGTGAAATACCTTCTCATCAGTATTCTGCAGCACTTTTGTTATCTGAAATGCTCTTTTCAAAACACTTCTATCAGTCATCAGAGATTATACTCTTTAGGGGAGAACAGAATTAATGTGGCATTTGCCTTACCTCTCTTCAAGCTAACTCATGCTAGAGCAGTTCTGATGTCTTCTGTGTTGGCTTGTACACCTGCCACTGGCTTGGTATCAGAAGAAAACACTACTCGCTTCTACCCAGTGAAAAACATTTTGGCTTCCACATTTTCAAGGAGCAGTCAGAAGCATTTCATCAAACCTGTGAAAGGGCTGAGATTTCCAGAGTGGGACAGGTTCTCACATGACACAAGCCAGATTTAAAACCCTGCTCAGCACCCAACAGCTCAGAAAAAGATGCAGAAGTGGATGAATTGCTTATGGTTTTACTCACAATATTAGATACTGTAACTGAGTTTGTAAAGTAACATCCTCACCTATTTTCAGTGTTGTCACCTTCCCCATAACATGCGTATAAGTGCAATTATTTTGGCGGAATAATTCATAATTGAAATTTCCCAGCACCTCATTTTCCCTGTACAGCATCATTTGAAGAGCATGAGAGCAGTTAGAAGACAGTCTCCTTACCTACAGCATCTTTCTACTGCCTGTCTTGACCTGGGGAAGAGGTCACTCAGTCTTTTGGAAGAACAATTTGTAAGATGAGCCAAGGATGAAAGCAGGACTCAGAGAGGGCAGTTTCATCCATGGCAAAGGTGTAATGTTTTTCTTATAACTGGATAGCCACTCCACATGAATTTGTAAATCCCAAACAGTTCTTTCTATTCATATATGTTTTAGGTGCACTGATTTCAAAGATAGTTCAGTCTGTGGTGCGTATTTTGCAAAGCAAACACCAACACATAATTATCTCCCATCCCACAATTATTTAAAATAGTTCTCAAACAATTCCTTTTCTAAATTACATTACTGTGCAACTGGAACCATTAAAAATGATCATATTGTTTAATTAGCCAGTTTCTCCTAATTTCTTTGACAATTCAGATTTTTAATTAACATTTCATAGCTCTTAAACTGAGTGTAATTACTAACAGCTCACATGAAATCCAAACTAAAATTAAATCTTTTAATAAACTGCTATTCTGAAAACAGTGAGGGTATTTAATATTTAATAATTAAGCGTTTGTTTGGCTAAAATCCGTACCTATTCCAAATGAAGAACTAGTTCAACAGTCAACATAAAAATGAAGTAAAATTCCCAAGCACACAGCAGTTTCTGTTCAGAAATTAAAATAACAACATAGAAAGAAAAGTGTATGCTGCATCATATATTAAAAAAATGCATTTTCAGCTTCTAAAAGAGATGGAAGGCAGAGTTTTGACTTGACTGAAGATAAAGGCCACAAAGAAGGTCTAAAAATGCTAAATTCATGGTGGGCAGCTACCATTTCAGAAGGAGGCAAGGATTGGATTTGTACAATCAGTAGAAATGCTTAGGGGACAATCCAAGGTTTGGGAGGCATGGCAGGAGACTTCCTAAAGATGAAGAAAAACATTAGAGAAGCAAATATTTTAGATGTGATAGATATTAATGGGAAATTATGGGGAAAAGTAAGTGAAAGTAAACTCAGCAAGGCTGAGAGTACAGCAAAAGAACCTGCTATTTTAAGGAAAGGAGTAAGTATAAAGGGCAATCGCCTTGAAAAGTGGAATTCAACCTACCCAGGGAATAGGTTGAAAAGGTCTCCTGGGAGAGGAGCAGAAAGGATGGAAGTGTTCTGGAGAGCTAAAAGAATCTTATTAAATACAACAGCAAAGAGCTATGCTATTGCAGAGGAAGGGTACAGAGCACAGTGATAAAACAATATGACTGCATTTAGAGTCCTTCAGCGACCTCAGAATAAAAAACCCTATACAGAAAGCTTAAATAAGGACACTATTTATGGACAAGAACAGAGGAACAGCACCAGCATGTAGGAGTAGCACTGCAAAGGTTATGACACAGGACAAGTTATAGTTTGTAAGGGACATAAGAGGCAACAAAAAAGGTTAATAGAAGGAATAGACAGTGAAACACTTTATTTCTGTAATGGGAAAAGAGAGCACATAATGGATGAAGCAGGGAAGAGTTAAGTATTCAACTACTAGCTTCTTTCAGTCATTTATTCTCCCCCACCCCAAATTAATTAATTCTGCTTTAACAGCTGAACAGAATTGTGAAGGATCAAGCTGGGAATTATTGAGTAAAAGTTATCTGAGTCGGGCCAGCATCTAAACAGCCCCTACACTCCTTTAGGAAGTAGGTGAAGGTGTCTCTGAACTTTATCCAGCTCAAAATACTGTCAACAACATGAATTTGTTTAAAAGCGAAAAAGATTTGGACTGAAATTCCTTCTTAAACTAGTTCAGAGCAGGAATTTCTGCCAAAGTCTCACTTTTTGGTAACACTCCTGAAGCAGAGTATTACATGAGAGCCTAAAATACTGTTCTTAATATTTTGTTGGAGCTGTTCCCTTTTGCACAGTGAGCTTTACCAGCAAATGAAACAGACAGCAAGAAGAAAAGTACTCTCTAATTTAGACGACTGGGTCCTAGTCCTTGTCTCTTATCCAAAGTGAAAGCATGCTGGTAGGAAAGGTGGAGGATGAGATCTAGTGCTTTGGTGTATGTCAGATTTAGAAAATTTCTGTTTGTGCCCTTGAGTAGAGAGAAGAACTGAATCAAGTTCTCCCACATCAAGGGTAAATGCCCTAATCACCAAATTAGTTATGGGATTAACAAATCGAAAACTTCCAATTAAGCCTTGGATTTTTTCCAGCCACAATTATTTGATGCATTCAAATGCTTCTGAGACTTTAAATCACACTGTTCAGCAAATTTGCAGTTTCTCGGTAAATATAAACATAGTCATAGTGCCCTAATGAATATTGCCTGAAGGTGAACAGGGAAAGAAAGAAAAATTATAACTAGTTGAGCCAGGATACAATTTTCTGACAGTGTTCAGCTGGCAGTTACAGCCTTCATCCCTGCCACTCCACTTCCCCCCGGCTTCTTCTAGTGGAACCTCTCTGCTGGTGCTTCCATCTTGGAAAGCACTTTGCTTCCTGCATGGCATGGCAGAGCTGCAGAGCAGAGCAGCTACTTCACCATAATACCATTTACATTGCCTAAATATGGAAAATCAGAGTGCATTATTTCATAAGACATGCTTTTAAGCTCCATATGTTGCTACCACTGTTCTCACTCACCTGTCCCCCTTCTCATGCTCACATTTGTAAAAATAACGCCAAATTATTATTCAGTCTTTGTGAATAGATAGAAGGTATATGTGGAGCACTAACTGGCAACAAAGGGTGAGAACAGTGTATTAGCTAAGTCTTGAAAATATTTCTTATTCATGCACCCATTACCTCACATTTATCAGGCTCACATCTGAGTCAGCAATTTGGCCCAAGCTGTTGTTTGAGGAGCAATGCAGCAGCCAGATGGCAATGGCAGCAGCCACATCATCTTCATATTCAGTGCTCACTGAGAAGGAGAGGAATGAAGCTGCACTTAATCCTCAGGAAAGGTCTGGGGAAAGCAGTGCAGCTGTTCACCAGATTCGGACTTCACCACCACTCCTCCTGACTGTAAACCATCAATGTATTGCAGGGGATTGCAGCCAGCCATTCCAGAACTGCCAGTTTGTCTGTCCTTTTTTTGGTGTCTATAAAATATGTTATCAAAGCCATCTCCATATCCTTTCCTTGATGCTAGGAATTGATAGATCTTGGTGGAGTTAGCTTTCCTTCACCTTTCTCATAGCCTTGCATAAGGAAACCACTGCTGCCAAGCTATCATTTTAAACTGCTAAATTTATGTGTCAGGAATATTTCATTTTCTCCTTATGTTTTAAGTCAATCATCTTAAATGTTTCTGCTGTGTGCCAGCTATGTTTTGCAGTTTGAAAATGAAACTTTAAACTACCAAATATCTTATTTTTCACTGTAGAACAAATCCATGTTTTTGGTAAGAGAAATAAGGTTCTGTGAGCAACAGTCTAAAGTTTTAAACCTTTGCTTATCATCTGTGGTAAATGTACAACCGACTTCTCTGAAGAGCAGCTTCAGTAGCCTCTCAGAGCCTGAAAGATTTCTCCCAAAAGGGAAATGTTAGCTTAAGAAAGCAAAAGTTTAGCTCTTTCCTTCCAGTTAGAGCATGATGGGGTGCACCATTCTACATGGTCACATTTTACACTCAGCAACCTCATGAAGACTCTTCCAGAAATGAAAGTATTTGCATTACTGACACAGGAATGAGTGATAGGCACACAACAGAATCAAGCCAAACCTGAGGAACATGAGTGACAACTCACTAAATAGCTCAGCCCCATACTGAATGCATGTGCTGCATTACTTTGACTTGTAGCTCAATGTCACACAGCGTGTGATAGAAAAAGGAATTCAAATAGGAAGAGTGAACATCTTCGAATAAATGGGGAAAAAAATGAATATTCACATAGGAATAGATATATTTAAAGAATTCCTAAAGGAATTTCAATATAGTTCAATTGTATTTGTTCAGGATAAGCAGCAGCACATTACAGGCAGCCTGTGATTTATATCACCTACGGAAAATGAATGGTTTGCAGAGAGCTGTAATAGTGGTTAATACAATAGAGACAGCAATTTGTTTTAATGAAAGTTATTCTCAGCCTTCAACTAGTTCAAGAGGCCAAAAAACCCTCTCAGGATCCGTACTGCCAAACTTGCAAGCTTCAATTTAGATGCCTAGAAAAGCACTCCTCAAAGCAATGGGAAAGAGGCAGGTATCCCTGAAGGCTTCCAGAAGGGAAAACCTCTCTGCCCAACTTTCAGCCTTTTTGTCATGAGACGGGTTTACCTAACATATTTTAAAAGATTCATCTCTAATCCCACTAGTTAATGCTGTATTATTAAACATTTCACTTTAATTATGAAATAAGTATTTGTCAATCTTCCTTGCTTTCATTCTGGATGTCATTTCCCTTCCAGGTCTCTGTTGCCAAAAATTAATGGCTTAATTTTGGAGGTTGGTAGATATTAGATTATTGTAGAGCTTCTGCACAGGCACTGACCTACCACCAATAATACAAGAAAAAAATTAGAATCATACACAGAAAAGTTGCAAGAAAAACACAATATGCTGGGGGAAAATAGTAAACTCAGAATGTGTGACTTTTCTCTCATTATATGTATATGTCTGCAGAATACCTTGATCAGTAAACACTCACTATAGCTGAGAGAAACAGAACAAGAAAGCATTCCTGACTGGCCTCATTTATTGTAACCAAAATAAACCAAGTTACAGAAAAATGTATTTTTAATTTCATCTTGACAGAGAAAGAAAATGAGGTTCATCTGTGTTGTTCCTAAAGTTCTTCCAAACCAAAAAGCTGTGTAAGAGTTATTATTAGTTATAAAAGTCTTGGAAGCTTGTTGGAATCCAGACTGTGATCACAAATGACTATAGAGCAGAAATCACAGTAAAAATTTAGCAGCTAAATGGTTTATCTACCTGAAGCAATAATGAGCTGCTCTACACCCCTCCTAATAAATTCAGCTTCCACCTACCTGTCTGGCTTGGTTTAGTTCTTTGTTCCCATCACCATGAGATTTCATTTGACCTGCATCCGTGGTTTATTTCACAGAAACCCATTCATCTTCCCCACATACACTGCTTCTCTCTCAGAAGCCTCTGTTGCTCCACTCTCCCTTTCCAGGCACCAACAGCCCTCCTCCTCATCCTTCTCTAGTTACCTTCAGGCATCTAACTTGTATGGGATATATAGCACCATAGGAATGATGATGTTTTAGCAGAATTCAAGACTTTTTCATGCCTCTCCTGTGAAAAAACTGCTTTCGATTGTCCCCCTCATTTCCTTTACCTAGCCCATGCTGCTGGTCCCTGAGCCTGAATCTTTCCAATATTTGCTTCCCCTGCACCTGCCTTTACTCCTTTAGTGAATACTGAAAAGTCTCCCCAGTGACATTCACCACCACTGATTCATCTACTCTTCCTTCAGCTCAGCCACCTTCTACTTCCTTTTAATACCTTCATTTTAACTCCAAGAAATCTCACACTGACAGTCACTGAGACCTTTTCAATGTCCAGGATTTGTTCCTCAAAGTCCCAAAGCATTTCCTGTCTCTGCTTCTCTCTCCACATAAAATATTGTTGATTTCTTTAAAGAATACCAAATGAAAACATTTTGGCCATTCTCTTTCTTTCAATCCTACTTTTCATGGAGAGAAATGAGCCAACCTGGCTCTGCCATGTTTCCCATCTCTCTCTCCTATAAAATCTGTGCTTCCCACCTGTCTCATCAGCTGGAATTCATCTCACCTCACTGTTGATACATCTGCACTGTAAATATCTGTAATGCAGCCAGTTAGACCCAGCTGGTAATTTTTTTGCCTTTTCATCAATAGGGAAATATGTCCTCTTAGGGCACAATTCACCTTCCCCAAGTCACCTTTTAAAAGAGGGCAAATCAGTTGTGCCCCCCAAAGTCTCTGCTTTCCTACATCACCTGTAACAGGAGTCTCAACAACCAAGTCAGACAGATGTAGCCTGATAACATTAAGCAACAAAACAAACACCCAACTATCCATATCTATATTATAGTTGCCCATGAAGATTCAACACAACTCAGAAGCTTGTCATGCCTCCTTTCTTTTTTGTTCTGATCACCTTGGTCCTGTAACTTGTACATCAGACTTTACTCTTCATTTTTCAAACTCTTTTTTGTTCAGGAGATCCGTAAGCCTTGTACACGTTTCCAACTTAATGCAAAATTGCTCTTCAAATCTCCTCCCATGGTTTTCCATTGCCTCCAGCCTCCCAAAGCTAGGCCAGTGGTACTCTGCTCTGTGCAAAGGTCATTTATCACATCACCATTTGGAGCACTGACTGGCACACTGCATTGTACCAGTGACTGTAACAATACTGTATTGCTCTATTTGTTGTTCTCCTGAAAAAATTATTCTCTCATCTTAAATTTAAATCACTAATTCTTAAGGACAGAGATAATATTTCTGTTCTGCATTTACCTATCTTGCAATGGGATACTGTGTCATGACTGTGCCTTTGAGGTATTATAAATATAGTAAATAACAAACACACGCAATAACACAATTACATTGGTTTTGCTTACAGCTATGCAATTTTTCTTGGGCATTAGGCAAAAGAAATATTAGACCTAGCAAATGCTTCTGTGGGACTCCCTCAGATTAGAATATTTCCTTTATTAGAAATGCCACATAACAAATAAGAGTAATAGAAAAACTTCAGCAGATTTACAAGAGGACCAAAGAGCAGATATAATTATATCTAGTTTATTGCTAATTTGTTGGGCTCAGAATACTTCTGTACATTTACTTCCCTGTCTTTTCCTGATTTGGTTTTAGTTCTTCATTTTGCTGTAGCTGACACACTTGATGGACTTGACAGGACTAGAAAAACAAGGCAAGCCTACAATCAAAGTTGTTTTCACAAATTTATCCAGCTCTAGGAAAAATATTACTATGTCCTACTTACACTGATATTCTACAACTGTAAACCTTTCCAAGTTTTCAAAAGTAAGGTTTTTAAGAGCAATTCTTTCCATTTGTAAGATGTTATTTAGTTATTCCTATCTGTCACTAAAAATCAGAAATGGCCTTTTTGGACGACAGGCAAAAAAACATGCAAGGTCACCCCTGTAACCTGAAGTTTGTTAAGATCTCTTAAGCTATTTTACAGATCTGCTTATGAACAATCCTACAGTAATACGATTTTTATTACCCCCCAAATAAAATCATTATCTTAACGTTGAAGAAGCACAAAGATAGAAATGGTGCATTTTCAATACCTAGACTATCCACTACCATATTTAACCACATAGCTACTAGGTTATATATACACATACACTTGCAAGCAGGGCAGAGCTCATCTGCAGATCTTTAATTTGACAATTTTCTCTTTCTTTAAATGTTGTTGATTGAAATCAATGTCTTAATGTTGCACAGCTCTGTCTTTTGTTTACTGCAAGTGATTAAGGCAACCAGTGGCAGTAATTTTTCTCAGCGCTATAAACAACACAAAATAACACTTTCCAATTCTACATTTATTCATGTTACATAAAATATAGCTGGAAACTCACTTAAATTCCAGTAATGCAGTTCATATCAGCCAACAGCCAGCCATTGTCAAGGCAGTAAAGCTTTTAACGCACCTTGTCCACAACACAAGAGAATCCTGTGTCAATTATGGGACACAAGGTTTTTATGATAAAGCATGTCCACTGTGGATTGGCACTTGTTCTGTGAGCTGCTGAGTTAATCACTGGCATAACTCTGTGTGTGTACACTGCATTGGCTTGACCAAACTTCTTGGTTTGTCAATAGGAAAACAAAACAAAACTTACATATTCAGAAGTCAGAATGATTATAAATGTGGTTTTGTGATATTCTCTGTGTCACGTTCAGCAAGAGGAGTTTCAGTTTCCTGAGATATGTAATAATATTCTTACATTTCCTCTCCCAAGTAGTTACTGCACTCCTTTAAATGACTTCTAACACTGAGAAAACTCAGAAAATATAGTGCAATTCATCCAACCTACATTTCACAAACTTAAAAAGGAATAAAAATGTTGTTAAAGCTGCATAAATGACAACTTAATCCCACATCAGGTAGAGGTAAACATAGCAAGAAGCCAAATTAAATGCCATCTCTTTTTCTGTTTTTCTCCTTGGACTGCCACACACCAAACATTTCAAATGATCTATGAGCTTTCCAGGATAATAAAGCAAAAAGATACATTTGTATAATTCTTTTTGTATTTACAGCAAGACAAATTGTCTTGTTTTGAAACAGCAGGGCTGATTGGAGTTGTACAACAGGGTATAAAATTGTCATTGCAGCAGTCTGTGTTTGCATATAGCCAAATATCACACTGACAGCACAAAAGGAGTTAACTGTGCTTTCAAAGAATTGTATCTGTACGTTCTTGTCTGCACTAAATCCCTGAAACCTTACTTTACACTTCTAATTTTCTAATTTTCCTCTGTTTCTAATGTGTGCAGATTGATTCAAAATGCGAATGCAAATCTGGAAAAATACCAGAAAGTTATTTTTACCTATGTTGTGCTGGCTCTACTAAGATGTTTTGGTATTTACATAAAACATGTTTTATGTTTGCAATTTTTCTTGTTTATTCTGTGAAAAACTGCAGCCAATGTTTTCAATGGTGGTGCCTGAAACCATCCTTCCATATTTAAGCTTATGGCCTCCATTAAAACCAGACATATTTTAGAAGACATTGGGAACCATCATGTTCTCAACAATTTGACCATGATCTGAAAACCTTGAACCTTATAGATCTAATAAGACCAGATGCTTACACGTGGCACAGTTTGTACAGTTCACTCCCATTCCAGCCGAATCCAAGAGTGCCCAGCACCTGCATGGAGAAATCTCCAGTGTGTTCACAGCTGCTCCCCCACACCCTGAGGCCTGGGGAGCTGCATCAAAGCCCTAGACCAAACAGGAGCCCCTTCTGCCACATTGTGCAGTTGTGAGCAGCAGCCAGGACTCAGGATCTGAGTGGGACCAGTTCACTTCACAAACAGCACAAGGAGAGAGGTGGGGACAGATCAAAGGGTCCACAGAGCTCGGTGACAGGAGGCCACAAATGCAGAAGGTTAAGTGTGAGCATGGATAAACTCCTAGCATCCACCAACTTTTGATTCATGCACTTTTTAATCCAAAGGGAGCAACTTTCAACATGAGTGGATTTTTCTTTCATTAATATGTTTAATGCCTTTTTGAACCTCTAAAAACTTAGACCATCCATTCTTTGTTACCCGAGGGGAAAAAATTCTATAGCTCAAACAAATGTTGCATGCAGAAGTATTTCTCTGACAGAGTTCTGCTCATTTTTGTCATCTATCTCTAGAATTACAACTATTGACAAGATTTGCTCATCCTATCCAAAGCAGACTCTAAAATAAAAAAAGACTATCTATTTCTAAAAATCTCCTCCTCCCTGAAGTGAGTAATGAACAGCAACTTATCATCCCTTCCCAATGCAAAGCAATGTAAATCTAAGGAATAACTAAGAAAACTTCCCAGCTTTCTTGGTGAAGGCACAGGATGCCCTTCAACATCTGTACTCCATAAGGAATCTGAGTACGAAAAAATTTTGAAAGATGAAGAGAGACAGAGAGGGAGAACACGAGCAACTCGAGTCACTGGATGCCAGCAGAGAGGACACACTTGAGATCCAAAGCTACAAGAGTTAATTGCTTGATACGATTAGGAATGCCAACAGACACAAGTGTTTCTCCTCACATCTTTGTGGTGAAAACACTTGTTGGCTTTGTATAAAGTTTTGGCACTAGGAAAACTCTACTGTGTGGCTGTGAGTTTGTCATGCTTAGAATGAAAACTGAGCTGAAGAGGAGTATGGGATATCTGTCACAACAGAGCACCTAAGTCATGGAACTGAAGACCTTCACCTACCAACATTATTCAACAAAACACAGTCAATACAGGACTTTACATTTCTCTCAGTTGAACTTCATCAGGTTCCTGTTAGCTCAATTTTCTAACCTGGCAAGGTTCCAATGGCAGCCCAGCCCTCAGGTATATCAACCACTCCTTCCATTTCACATTGTCTGTAAACCTGCTAAGGGTGTATCCTGTCTCATTTTCCAGGTCCCTAATGAAGATGTTAAACAGTACTGGTCCCATTATCCAGCCTTGGGGCACACCACTGGTTACTGGTCTCTAGCTGGACTTTGTGCAACCGATCGTAACAACCTTTTGAGTTTATCAGTTCAGTCAGTTTCCAGTACACCTCAGCACTCACCTACCAAGAAAATTAAATCCCCAACAGACAATAACATAACCATTCTCTAGTAAACTGAGTCGGACAGAAGAACCCAGAACATTTTGTGCAAAGTGCATCACTTTGTACGTCAAATACTTCAGTCCAGCTTCATTCACTTTCAGCTGCAAGGTGCCTGCTGTGAAGAAAACAGTGGGATACCCAGTGCCATAGGCATTCTCCATGGTGTTCAGACTTTCAGTGTAGTTGACACCACACCACTGATGCTAGTCTTCCCTTAGCTTTTCTCCCCTGAGATAAAAGATAAGGTCCTTAAGTGGGACATAATATGTCCTAATATACTACTGAGGCTTTTATCAGTAGCATATAAAAAACTTGATTGCCTTAAGAAGTAGATTATCCTATGGCCATATGCATTTTCTGGGACATACTAATCATTGTGATGTCTGTCAGACATCACGTTCTTCTCAACTCCACTAGGAGCAACAGAGCTTACAGCAGGTTCCAAAGGAGGGTCCTCATGGTTCAGCTGCTTTGCAGGAAGCATGCCCATGATCATGATTTCTCCCTCTGTCCCCCCCATGCCCTCTCCAAAACCCACATGATTTTTATAGAGCCTGACTGGACCACTGGTTACTCCCATCTAAAACCTGAAGAGCATTTCACAGGCCTAGTCTGAGTCTGACACCTGCTGCTTAGAGCTCTGCTGACCTTGTGGGATCCACAGTGCGACAGGATCCACAAACTGGCACATCACTGCTGCCCATGTGTCACACATCTATCTCATGGTGGAAAGACTGCAGCATTAGCATTTTACAAGTAGCCAGACAAATTCAGAGGCCACATAAAAGTGGGATCTAGACGTTTCTAATCTGTTTAGTGTGCCTATGCTTTAATTTTTTTCAGTAAAAATGGGATTTCAGTTAAGGAAAAAAATCAATAGCAACTCTGCCTTTCAGGCTTGTTTCTGAGGGCTAAGCGACCCTTCAGCCTGGTAATCCATAAAGGACCTGTTCCCCATTCTTTTCTGTTTCTCCTCTCATACCTTTGATTCTCTTAACATCTCCTTTCCCCAGGCACTTAAGTCTGTGATTAATTTGGATATTTCACACTTTGCTGTGTGTGAAAGTCAGGTTTACTTACAATCATAAATGAACTAGGCTATAAATAAAGCCACCACTGTACATTGTGATTCACCAAGCTCCTTTCCTTTTCAGGTTGTTTTTTTTAATTTAAGCATCTGTGTTACAAGACGCCAGTCTCAATTAAAACAGGATGAAGAGACATAGGGCTAACTTCACCTTCTGTAGTTATTTGCCACCAGACAAAATAAATATAAAACTGCCACTCTTTTGTTACAATGCAATTTCAAAACTTTTGCACCCACAAGGCTCGAGCAGCACACTTTCCAGCTACAATCTTATAATAAATTTTTAAAAATGAACCCATCATTATATTTTGCCTTTATTAAAGTCACATGGAATAAATAAAGTCACATATAATGCAGATTCTTAACCGAAGTTATCTATTGCCTGTTTCCGAATTAAACAGTTGCAAATGCTGAGATAACTAAAAATATCCCTCTTCCTCATTATTCCAAATCCAAAGAAATTACTGAAAAACTACAAGTTCACTTCTGTTTTGCCAAGGATCATTGAGAATTTCCCAATACATTTCAGAAAATCCCAGAGTAGCAAAGGATCCCAAAATGTTTGCAGAGGATAAAGCAGTCTGGCATTAGACTGCTGTCTGCTGATGCAATGTAAAAGCTGCACAGGTGAGAAATGACTGATAATTTGATAAGAGCTTAGAAAGGGGGGATTTTCAGAAGCCTATCCGTATTTTTTTTCATCTGTCAGGTGAAATATAATATATAATATATAAATGTATTGTATAAAGATATGATATGATATGATATGATATGATATGATATGATATGATATGATATGATATGATATGATATGATATGATATGATATGATATGATATGATATGATATGATATGATATGATATGATATGATATGATGATATGATATGATATGATATGATATGATATGATATGATATGATATATTGTCTCTCCCTGAAAACCAAAGCTCAAAAATGCATGGGAAAAAGATTCGGATATGAAATGAAGGCCCACAGAAAAATGTACTAGGAGGAAGAAGCAAGGGGAAAAAGAATGCTCTGTTTAAAAAAATCCCCAGCTGTATACTACCATCACATACAAAATCAATTTTTTCTATTTGATTAAAAAGCAGGTTTGTATAAATCTCTCATCAGAGACCAGAAATTAATCATTTAACAGATGATTTCTACATACTCATAGGTGGGGCATCTTCTTTGTTTTCTTTTTGCCAAGAGAGATTAAAGATGACACAGGAGGAGGGTGTCAATACTGCTGCCTCTTCACAGGCTCAGTTCAGGAATCACTTCAGAAACTACAAAGAGTTGGTGGTATCTGGAGTTTCCCTAGCAGAAATCAATGGCATGTCCTACATAAAGTTCTCAGGGCAGGTAAAATATCCTGCATGTTCCTTCAGTAAGAGTCCTGATGTGTCTCCATAATGAAGTTACAGAGCTGAAGGACTTCTTGTGCAGGAAGGCGAATGTGATGCTCATTCCAGAAAAAAGGCTTAATTTTTCCACATTCAGAAAAGGCTTATTCAATGTCTACATTAAGCCTACTGAACCACTAACTCCTGCTTGGAGGTCCATTAGGAAGTAAAGCCTTCGCCCACAGACAAAAAAGCAAAGTTATGCCCTCATTCAGGAAGGTAGATGGGAAATGAGGAAATGGCAGCAGAGAAAAGCAAGAAAATAGAACTTTTTTTGTTTGGTTGGTTTGGTTTTTTTCTTTTTTTGTTTGGTTCATTGGTTGTTTTTGGTTTTGTTTTAATCAGGAAAAAATAGAAGAAGCAAAAAATTCAAAAGATCATTTACATCAACTACCTTCTCTAAAGAAAGTTTCAGGAGAGCTTCAGTAAAACAAGTAAGTCCCACACACGTTCTGAAAATCCTCTGCAGTTGTAAGTTAGAGTTATTTAAAAAAGATGAAACAAGGTTAGTGTAGACCTGGTTCCACCCTGCCATATTGGACAGATATTACCATAATTATTTATGACATATTCCAAAAGCACTCTAGGAAAAATTACTTAAAAATTAATTTTAATGTACCTTTAAATACAAAAGATTCACATCATATAGACAAACTGGCATCCCAGGTTAATAATTCTCATCTAACATACACTCCAAATGCATGTCCCTTTTTGTCCTGTTCAGCATTCAGCATTATTTTTGGGGGAGAAGTGGGATGGGTCTGGTTTGGTTTGGATTTTTTCTCTTAAAGACAGTCTTCCAATCTAAAGCTGTCATGTAAAACTTACATGGATGTTTATAATTGTGCTGGAAATAAAATAGCTAGAGCCATTTAGCTCAGTCTAGCATGTGGAAAGATGGCCGGGGGTAAAACAGCAGTCTTGGCTTTCCTGGGGCACTGACAGACACATCAAACACTAAGGGTCAAGGAAATCTTCCCCTTTTCACATGACATAGTGCCATTAAAATCTGCACAAAAACCTATTTGTAATCCATTAGGAAACCATAAGGGGATTTCTTTCACAGTTTTTAAATATTACTTTTAAAGTGTTTGTCTGGAAAGCACAATAATGCATGGTAGTCATCACAGAATGGGTCCAACATAGAAGACTGATCATAAATCTGATTTAACGTGAGCCTGTAGAGGCCAAAGAGAAGTAAATCTTGACACATTTCATTTTTACACACTGAATTTTCCAATCACATCTGATCTACTAAAAAAAAAACAACCTGAAGTCATATCTCCACTGACAATCATTCCTTTGTATACTTCTTGGCTTTAGATACCATGGTTACAGAAGCAGGCATAGGAGGAGGTGTCCTTTTCCTTCAGTCCCACTCAGAGTTTCATAGTGTTGTCTATTAAAAACGTAACTAACTTTTAACTGGACACAGCTGGGAAACAGAAGGTGAGTAGTAACATATAAACATGTGCTCATGCTCCTTCAGTCAAAGGCACCAGACAATCTGGGAGAAAAATGCTTTGGAGACCTTCTTCACATCCAACAAGGTTCTTCCAAGGAAGAAATAAGGTCTTCATTTTAAAAGACACGCCCACTTTGGAGGCAGCCACTGTCAGGCCAGTCTCACCACACAGACTGGGTTAGGTGACTGCTCCCCAGCTCCTCAGCACACAGATGCTATAGATTAAACAAAAATTTAGTCATTCTCAAAAGAAGAATGTAACCTCTTGGACTACTACACTAACATGAAGTAGTCAGGAATATGCAACCAGTGGAAAAATGAAAAGGATTTTAAAGGAAAGCAGATGCATTTCTGTGTTTTAAGTAACAGACAATTCATAATACAACTGTCCTTTCATTGACTGTGTACTATGTAAATTAAGTCCTGTAAAAGAATGAAAACACAGGAAAGTCACAGATGTAATCAGTTAATTTTTTAAATTGCATAAGAAAATGAGTATGATTATTTCTCATGTTGTTCCAAATAGGCATTTATTCTTCTCATTAGCAGGATAAATTAAGCTATACATTTTGACAGCTGTAAAGTAGTTAATTTGTTTTCATAAGTTTATGCAAAATTTCAACATGATCAAATACCATTTATTTGTAACTAATGACTCGGGAAGCCTCTGTTGCCACATTCTTTCAACACATCTGCTTTGGGCATGCTAATGACAAGTACTGTCCTATTCTTTTAATCTCTGCAGCATCATTCCCAGAAATTTGTATTGAACACCTTAATATTTTTCCACTGATGCAAGCTAAGGAGTACTTAAACCCCTTAAATGATAAGCTGAGGTCAGCATGCTGGTGCTAGGTGCAAACATCCCCCTTTACTCCATTTCAGGGCTCTGAGAGCCCAACAGGTTCACCAGCACTTGTCATTTTCTGTTCCTTAAAGCACAAATAGCTTTCTACACAGGAGAATCCCAACAAAGCAAAGCAAATACACAAAACCAACCAAGCAAGCCGTCCCATCGTGTAACAGGTTACCTGCTGGGCTTGGAGGGAATTTGCACTCAGATTCTTTTTCTTCACTTTTAGGAATGGAAAGGTAGGAACCAGGTGCAAGGAGGCAAGAAGGAGAATTGCTGCTTAAATCTAAACACACAGACCTTGTGGAAACATCACAGGAAACTCTTCTATTTTTTTGTCATGAAACTTAGCACATGGGGAAATTTCCTAAAATGCCCTTTTCTATGGGCAAATAGAGAATCTCAGCCTTTATTTCTACACACACACACATACCCTGATGCATATTTGTTTCTAGTTTTCATTAAGATAAAAGGTGTGTGGCTACAGCAAAACAAGAAGTGTATATTCATTACTGGCCAAGCAGAGGTAATTTGTGCTTGAGGGTAAGTGCGAGACCAACCATCTCACGACAGCAAGCAGGTTTGCATCGATCACAGCTGGATTATTGGGTGGGAAGACAGATGCCTTGTGTGCTATCACTCCTACAAATCAGACCCCTTACAGTCCCTAATTTTTTCCATCGGATTAATTTTTTTCTCAGACATAAAACTTATTGTGATGGTCCCTCTTATTACACACCGAGAAAAAGATGATGCAGGGGTGTAACACCATAGGTTTTCAGCAGCCTCCCTTAATCCCCACACTCTTCTTCAAATACAATGGACCTGCTCCTTGCATCCTCCCTTTGTTCCTTTTCAGGCAAGCAGTGGCAGTATAATAAACTGCAAGTTTTGCGAAGTGGTGAGCAGAAGCAGTTATAGACTCTTAAAAATAATAAAATAAAAATAATAATATAAAAACCCACAGAGTAATATACTTAAGCTTGCAGTTGCCAGCTAAGAAAGCCATGTGGGAAATCAACTCCTGCATTTTCTAAGCAACCAGACTCACCCCACACTTCAGCACCTCCCTAATAAGTCTATTTATGAAAAGTAAAAACTAAAATCCAAAAAAACACAACGAAGAGAACCAGAGATACAACTTGAGAGGTTCTCAAAAGTGAGGTAATTAGTTATGGACAAGCTGAAAAAAATCCTTGGTGGTCAACTTTTAATCAGCACATTTAAAAAAACCTCAAACCTCTATTTGGGAATATGTGTCGAGACTCACTCTCAGAGTAAAACATACTGTAGATAAGCCATCTCATAAAAGGCATTTTAATCACTCTTCTATTTCATCACTTTGTTTTCAGGAGTTGTGCCACATGAAGATGTTTTGATGACCCAATGTCCTGATGTTTTGGCAAGAACCTTGCTTTACTGCCTGCCTGCTGAAAAGCCAGGCTGTCAAGGTTATGTAGCATTTCAGCACTATGTCTGGTGTTCCTTATTTAAATAATTTACTACTAATGTCCTCCAGTACATGTCCTCCTTGTGCTCCTCTTGCTTTTTCTGAGATTCGTGTGGCAGATGGTTCAAATGGCGTAGAGAAGGAAAGTGACAGGTTGGATGGGGCTTGGAGCAACCTGGTCTCATGGAAGGTGTGTCCCTCTCCATGGCAGGGTATTGGGAACTGGATGACCTCTAAGGTTCCTTCCAACCAAAACCATTCTATGAAACCATTGCTAAAACCCTGGACATGGCCCCCAGAGCCAAGACTTGGTTGAGGAGAGCCATGTCTGAATATTAAGTTGTGTGGGTTTGGATGACTTGGTTTGCTTTGTGGTATCTTTTCTCTGTTATTTCTCAGACCCTTTCTGGCTCTTCTTTGTTTACATAAATAAATACCAGGTGTGGATGTTTCCACAGGAGGACGGCTTTCCAGTGCTGATCCTAACAGCTCCAGAGCCACAACTAGTACCAGGATTTGCCAGGTGCTCAGGCACTAGGAGAAACTAGGACTCTAGTAAAACAGAAGTACAGGAACTGAGCTGCAAGTTCATACTTTTTTTTTTTTTTAACTGACTATTTTCATTCTTTTGAAATCCTTCTTCCAAGTTTTCTTTAAAGAAAGATTTTTGGTTTTACACCCAGAAAAAGGAAATCGAAAATGACCAAATGAATCATCCTACTATGAAAGTTGACAGCAACAAAATTGCAAACAAATGCATTATATTACATTCTGGCTAAATTTGTGTGCATTCTGCACAAACCACCTAAAAGAGATTTCTGTTTCTCACAGTCCTGTGTTCATTGATCTGGATTTCTCTGAAACATTAAGACTTCCAAAAAAAATTACAAACGAACAAATAAACAAACAAACCAAACAAAAAGAAATAAATTTGTTTAGGCTTGTACTGTACTTTCGATGTTAACTTGTCACGTACAAAAAAATATCAAAAATACTATCAAGAGTATCTACACAAGCAGTGAGTTGAAATGTGAAGGAGTAGGTAGAGTACAGGATTGTGTAACCCCAGGACACAGGATATTTATTTTGCCCACCTCTCTGAGTTTATTTCTGTATTAACACTGTATTAACAAAACCTTTGCGGCTACACTGCCCTGCAAAGTAAAATACTTTAGGGAATAGGTATAATTTTGTTCCACCAAGCATTTACATTAATTTTGAATTCTGCATGCGACTCCACACTTTCCTATTTACTAGTTACAGAATAAACTTTAACTGAAGTCAATAATACACATTAATAGCCTCCAACTGTAGGTTTGCTAAGATACTCTCAAGTACTCAATGCGTAGCATGAATAGCATGATCATTTCACAAACCATTTCATCTCAACCTGAGGATGTGTGTATCTCCCTGCTATTATAAGAGCAAGTCTGCAATACCAATATCTAACGTAACACCGAAAGGACATTCTTTGTTTTCTAAATCTTGCCAGCTCTTGTATGCTGGAAGGCATTGTGGGACTAACTGGATCATATTATTCTATGAAGAATACCACCCAATGGAAGAAAAGGTGATGTTACTTTGGTTTTTTACCTCCTATTTTTTTTTCTTTGATAGAAAGGCAAGGCTCCCCTGTTAAGCAACCTTTGCCAGAGACTAATTCACTGGAAAATTGCTTCTCTAGTTCTAGCTCTTTTTCCTCCTGAATTGCATCTGATTGTCTCCAGTGGCAGATTAATATACAAACATGACAGACTTGGCCAAGAATTACTTTGCCTTTTCTGATTTCAGATTACATATATTAATCATTTTTCTGATTACTATTTTCAATATTTGAAGTATATTTTTCTGATACTATAACTTTCCGAAAACATTATTAGAAATGTAAACTCTGTCGATGCACATTTTCTCCCAGCTTGGTTACGATTCTCTAAGGCCTTTATGCAGCCAATCACTGAGAGAAGAAAGAGCTCCACATAAAGAACACAACAGCTGAGGGGGAAAAAATTCCTTTCAATTACTCTAGGAATAAATGGTCAATTTCTTTGGATGGCCAGAGAGGGGCAGGTATCAAAACCAGAAAAGTCTTTCCCAAATAATAACTAAATCATCAGCTTTCTCTAACACCTCAAAATCTCTTCTACTCTTTTGTGTATCAGCATGCTACAGATCTTGCTACAAATGAGGCAACAGAGTTGTGGGAGTCTTTGATTAAACTACATACAACACAACATTGAAACCAGCAGTGTTACTGCTAGACAGCATCTCCAAACCAAATTGACATGGAAATAGATGAGCTTTGCCTAATGAAATGCTAAACGTTTGCATCCCCCATTAAATTTGGGAGTTGGACTAGATGATTTCTAAAGTCCCTTCCAACCCTAACTATTCTGTGTTTCTGTGATTTGTATGCAATTTTGTGCCACATAACTGAGAGGAGGAACTTTGTTATGGTGGTAAAGTCTATTATTTTTTCAAACAACTTAAAAGTGACGTGACTACAAGACTGTGTGTCAAAATGCATTTCAGATGGAATAACCAGCATGAATAGCTTACCTCTTAAATAATAAGGAAGCATCTAAATAAGAGCAGCTTAATAGAAGTCACGTTAATAAATTCACTTCAGTGACAGCACCTGAATTGCCATTGAAAAAAAAATTAAAAATAAAAAAGTTCTTTTAGTACAACTGATGTGCTGTCTCTTTCAATGAAATTTTCATTTGCCAGTCATTATCATTTTGGTGGAAGACTAAATTATTTGCTTCTTGTCAGTGAGGGGCAGAGTGTAGACGAAATGTAAGAAGTTGACAAGTTAGATGATAGAAATGAATAAAATTTATGTTCTTATGAACCTAATGGCAAGTAATTATCTCTGAACTGGCAGTACAAATGTGCTTTTTCATCATGAATATCTGACATGCATTAGAAATTTCCAGAAGACATATTATTTATACAGTAAAGCAACAGAGTGGAAAACTTGTTAAATATATGGCTTCTGCACCCAGCATTTAATAGAAAAGTTTAATTGAGTGGTGAACCTTCTAGAAATTTTTTATGCCATGTTAAAAGGTAGGTGCTAAAAAAAAAAACAATGAAAAATACCCCCTAAGTCAACATTCTATTTTTTTTTTTTTTTTAACATTTACCAGAATCCCAGATATGGCTGCACTGTTTGTTCTGGTCACAACCTGCAGCATTAACCAAGCTGGCTATAAGAGGATGAGTGTATGTCTATGTAATAGACAATACCACAAAATACAGCACCTCATAACAACAGTATTAAACTGTAACTCGGCAGCCAAAAAGTTGCATATATCAGAATTATGGTGGACCGTGCTACTGTTGCTCTTTTTCATGTGCTTGTGTACACTCTCAGCACAGAAGTCTTGATTCATCCTTTTTTTTTAATCTAAGATAGGGGCTGTGCTTCATTTGGATGCACGGTGCTCTAGTCAGCACTTTGTGTATGACCCTGTACCTCGATTAGCAAACAATATTCAGATCCTGCTAGAAAGACAGAATGTTTAATTTCCTTGTGGACGGCACAACATTATTCATCCCTTAAGTACTTAAGTGGTTCACTAATAATTTATCCTCACAATATCCCTGAAAGATGAACAGCTGGTATTATCCAAACTTACAGATGAGAAAACAAAGCACAAGAAAATCAAGGTCAAACATACCCATTTAAAGGGAGATGCCTACCTTGAGTATCTAGACCAGGTTATTGCTGAATACACAGCACAACATGGCTAGAGCTGCAAACATCCACGAGCAGCTAGAAGGAGCCACCAGAGGAAAGCTCAGTGAGCTTTTCCTCCTCTGAGCTGAACCAACCTTGGGCACCTTCAGTGACAGCCCTCGCCCAGCTCCTCCAAGACATTATCTGGAGTGGCAGCTGGAGGCCAGGCAGGGTGCACTACAGTGACTCAATGACACTAAATGTCAGCATGTTGGCAGTTGCATGGTGTCCATGGGCATCTTGGAGCACAGTTTTCTTTTTTCTTTTTTTATTTTTTTAAGGAAAAAATAAATTGAGAGAATATTTTGCCATTAAAAGTTTCATTCAGCAGTTCTGTATAAAAGAAAATCGTTTTCATACCTAGAAACATCAGGAATTCTTAACATGCCTTGTGCATTAGTACTGAAAAATTAAATGCTTGTGTCCTGGAAATTTGAAGAAACAAATCAGGCCTACTCACTATATTTGGTTTCAAAGTACTTCTGCAGGAAATAAGTATTTTTAAGTTACGTAGGAGTACTACAGGTTCAACTTGTACAAAAATTATCTCAAAGAACATCTTATATACAAGTGGGAAGGATTTGCTAAATGATTTTTGGAGCTGATAAACCTAAAAGTGACTAAGCAAGTAAGCCTGATACTTCAAAAGTGTTATTTTTGTATAACCATACTTCATAAAAACCCTTGAGCACTGCCTTACAACAGAACAATGCAGAACAGGACAAACAGTCCTCCACAGAACTGACAACTCCTAGTGGATATAAAAAGCTACATTGGGCAGATTGCTTTGTGCTCTTCAGCTTCACTGTACTGTGTCCTTCCTTCTCAGGAGGAAGGAGGTAGGTGTGATTTGAGAAAACAGCACTCTCAAAGGATGACAACTACTCTCGTAAGTGCCATCCCAAGATTCTCTTCCCCAGAAGCACCTGCGCTCTCTCACAAATGATTCTCTCTAGGTTCCTCCATCCAAGGGCTTAAGAAGAGGGTATAGCTCACTTGGATTTTCTCCCGTTTTAATACCGCCCCCCATCACAGGTAACATTAGTCTCAGGACACAGAAGTGTCCTGTTATTAAGTTGGCACCTCAGAGAATACGAACACTGGGAGGAGCTTAGTTAAGTGAAAATCAGCCGGGCTGAAGTTTTCAGTCAACAAAGAAGAAAATTAGTTTTGTTGCAGTATTTGTCTTTACTGCCTGTCCCATTACCAAAATTTGTTGCATTCTGCTTGAGAATATCAAACTCTATAGCACAGCAGTCCTGAAAACTTCAGTATTGAAAGGGAAGCATTTCAAAAAGCAGAACACCCTCACAGCTTGCTTCCTGAGGCTGGTACTCCAGAATGAATTTTCCATTTCAGCAGATGAGAAACACAGTATTTTGAGCAAGTTTGTTTTCACTGCATTATTTCATGATTTACAGAAAAGGCATTTTATTGACAACAAAATTGCAATATTTATGTCTTTAACCCATATAAGTCTACATGTTATTATCTGACATCCATCAAAGACCAACAGGTATCAAGAAATGTTAACTTATATTACTTGTATGTGACAGAGGGACAGTATCAGTGAATACCACAGGACAAAAGCTTTAGTGCACAGGCACATCCTTCTGCTGATAGAAAAGTTAGATATAATATGTCTCCTAAGCAGAAACATCTAAGAAATCAGTCTGTACCTAACACATAACCCACACTGCAAATTCTTTGCTGGGTTTATTGCATGTGGGTTTTTGCCCACCAGCAGGAGGAGCTCTTTACTTGGTCTTGTGCAAAGCATCTGACATTGTCCCACACGATGTCCCCGTCTGTAAATTGGAGAGACGTGGACTTCACAGATGGACCACTTGGAGCATCAGGAATTGGCTGGATGGTCACACTAGAAGAGTTGTAGTCAATGGCTCAGTGTCCAAGTGGAGCCTAATGAAAATTGGTGTTCCTCAGGGGTCTGTTTGGGACTGGTACAGTTTAACATCTTTTTTGGTGACATGCACAGTTGGACTTGAGTGCAAGTTTGCCAAAGATACCAAGCTGTGTGGTGAGGTCAACATATTGAAGGGACGAGGTGCCATCCAGAGGGACCTTAGGCTTAGGAGGTGTGTCTGTGTGAAACTCATGAAGTTTGACAAGGCCAAGGTTCTTCACATGGGTCAGGGCAACCCCAAGCACAAATATAGACGGGGTGGCAAATGGATTGAAAGGAGCCCTGAGCAGAAGGACCTGGGGTGTTGGTGGATGAAAAACTGGACATGACCTGTCAATGTGTGCTCAGAAAGCCAACAACAAAGAAATGTGGCCACCAGATCAAGGGAGAAGATTCTGCCCTTTACTCCACCCTTGTAAGATTCCACCTGGAGTGTTGCATCCAGCTCTAATGCCCCCGACACAAGGAGGATGTGGACCTGTTGGAGCAAATCCAGAGAAAGGCCATGAAGGTGATCAGTGGGCTGGAGCATCTCTGCTGTGAAGACAGGCTGAGTGAGTTGTGGTTGTTCAGCCTGGGAAAAAGAAGGCTCCAGGGAGACTTTAAGGCAGCCTTCCACTACCTTAAGGGGCCTCTGCATGACTGCTGGATGGTGTTTTTTTTAAAAAGCATGTAGTGACAGGACAAGGGGGAATGGCTTTAAACTGAGAGAGGAAAGACATATATGGGGTATTAGCAAAAATTCTTTACTGTGAGGGTGGTGAGACACTGGAAGAGGTTGCACAGAGAAGTTGTGGATACCTCATCCCTGAGAGTGTTCAAGGTCAGGCTGCATGGGGTAGGAGGACTGGAACTGGATGATATTTAAGGACCCTTCCAACCCAAACCATTCTACCATTCTATGATTTACTAAAATAAAATTGTACTCATTCAGTTTGTTGGAGATTTACAGCCTTCTTGGCTCCTCCTGAACAGAGAGGAATTGGCAAAGAATTTAAGATGTATGAAGGCTGACCTGAAGAAAAAAAAGAGAAAGGAAAAGAAGAAAAGGAAAAGAAGAAAAGGAAAAGGAAAAGGAAAAGGAAAAGGAAAAGGAAAAGGAAAAGGAAAAGGAAAAGGAAAAGGAAAAGGAAAAGGAAAAGGAAAAGGAAAAGGAAAAGGAAAAGGAAAAGGAAAAGGAAAAGGAAAAGGAAAAAGAAAAGGAAAAGGAAAAGGAAAAGTCCCCCAAATCAACAAACTATACCCAACAAAAAAATCCACGTAAGTACAGCAAAGGCAGTATGCTTACTCCATCAATTTCTGAAAAAACAATAAAAATAATAACTTAAACCACACATTTTTGGGCTTCTCAGGAGGACTACCAGTATGGGAAAGATGTAAAAATACTGAAGCAACTACCTGAAGTCAGTTACTGAGTTAACTACCTGAACTGACAGCACTTGCATTTTCCCCCACACACAGCAAAAAAAGCAAAAGAAAGTTAATTTTCTGAAGTTATAACACTTTTATGATTTAAAAGAAATAAATCAGTTTGGGTGTTCTAATAATAAAATTTTCAGTTAAGAAGTAAAGATCTCATGCCTGCTATTAAATGTAAGAATATGGACAAAAGGAATGTTTGAGCTGGGCATTAAAAAGGAATCCTCAATCTCTGAGTAGTGAAAGGTTCCCTCAAGGTTTCTATTACTGTTTCTCAGCAGGTCTACACATGCAGTAGCAATTTGGTGCTCCCAAGCAAAAAATACTGAAGGTTTAAGGTCAGTCTCTATTGTCCTAGTGGGAGAGAGAAGATAAAGCACTAAACAGCAGCTATCTTCAGTTATCTAGGATTATACAAACCTGAAGGATTCCTTTTTATTTCAAACCCATGCTGAGCAAATCAGGTAAGCTCTTAAATCAGAAGACTTTTGTTACATTAGCTTTCTGCAGATACATCATTACAGCTGTCACTGCAATTGTTTTCTTCTATTTTCTTCAGAAACCATAGGCAACTGTACAATTTTAGAAATTTCCTCTATTACATACAGGTACCTGTTTCTCTTCCCTCTATCTGATTTGAAGGACAATAAATAAAATCTATTACCCAAGTGAATAGGTGATGCTTTCATCTTTTCCTTTATCTTCAAATTTCTATTTTTAACCCTTACTCCCAATTTCTAAAAAAATGTGCAGTAGTGTCACACCTGTTTCCCTTAGAATATTTCAAAATTCACGGATTCTACTCCGTATTTTGAGCAGAGTACTTCCAACTACATCCGTACGTCTGGTACTTACTAAGTCACTCTGTGAAGATGGACACAGACGTCAATTTATCTCTATCACCTCTTACATCCACATGAGGATGGACACAAAAGGCCCTCTGGAAAGGCTTTCTCCTTTTCTCACTTGGTAGTGACAAGAAGGTGCATAAATGATGAGTTCAGTCCATCCACTTACACCTTCCTATCCCATGTATCCACCTTTGGCAGGGTCAGTCCCGCCCATCATCGTTGCACCAGAATACAGATAAGGAGGGCTTGTACAAGAGTTTTTGTGACTCACCCTGCCAGTATCCAAATCCTAACTTGACTCTCCGAGAGTCACTGCCCTGTGTCCATCTATCTCATTTATTTTTGTCTACTACAACTACTACCTGATCTCAGCATAAGCCACATTTTCATTCTGCCTAATGACTCACCCTGCCATTTCTCTCTAGAGTCCCTTCTCCCTGGCTGACCCTTATGGGGGGAAGCAAAGTGCAATCAAAGCCTTTAAACTGCATCCCCATCTCCCTTCAAATTCCTCATGAAAATATATCTTCTGTGGTCTTCTGCAAAACAAAACACCCTTGCACTAATGAGGCCACTGGTTACTCAGGACTACTCATTAACTACTCAGTACTACTGATTTATACATGCAGTTCTTGCCAAAGCACCCTTCTAAACAAAAAAACTCCCTCATCATCAAGCTTCCTGAAACCAGCAAGCAAATGCATTTTATTTACCTGTTGAATCCCTCCATAATCCTAAAATTGAAGCTCTCTGGTTGGTTTAAACTTTATTTGTAAATACAAACCTCTGGTTACTGTCATGTACATTATTACAATAGCTGTTGCAGCCTCCTGCTCCTGGGTTATAAAACTAATTTGTTTTTAAAGAGAAAATTAGCATTTCTCAATCCTCTGAATAAACTCAAGGGATTATCAGAGATTGAGAACATTGTGGTAAAGGTGTTAGCAAACCATGCCTAGTGTAGCCACCCCCTAGACAATTTTCCTGCAACTTCAGTAATTCTTTTAAAAACTCCTTTTGGAATTAAAATAATTTGCAATGGTCTTTCTTTTCACATGAAACAAAGAGCTAAGTACCAATTTAGCTCATTAAAGCTTAATCATTAAGCTAAGGTGACTAATTCAGCACTAAAACTACCTCCAAAGTGTCTTTTGCATCTCAGTTACCTAATCCTGAAGGGGCCTATTTTCCTCTGTTGACTAAAAGGGAAGTATAAGCAACTGCATCACTAATGCAGGTACTTGCACCAAGTGTGTGAAAGCAGGTAAGGTGAGGATATGCCTCATGCCTGTGTTATCAAGCTTAAACACAAAGCCTATGTGTTTGATAAATATGAGACGATTAAAATCTCAGCTTCAACATTTTTTAAAATCCTTTCATTTTAGAGGCTGAGTAATACCTGAGTAATAGACCCTACTCCATGACCACCAATTTACCACGTTCTGGAGAAAAATAGTTAGTCACTGTGCTTTTGCAATTAGTGTAATAGGAGAATTTAAGACTGAGGATATATGCTGGAGACACATTCCATCTCCATGTCAGCAGAACACAACCCAGTTCAGCAGGTTAAGGCAGATGAAGAACGGAGTCTGTGAGAGTGCTTGTTTTGAGTGTGAAGCTGAGCTCATTAATACATGCCTGAAAAGTCCCAGTTTCTGAGCAGAATTCTAGCCTGGGCTTGTTGCTTGTTTACACCAATCGAGCCCTTTGGCCTGTTCCTTTTTCTGTGTATTTTATTTTATCACACACAGGCAGTAGTCACTGACCTCATTTGGACTACGCTTTCCTCTCAATTGACTTTGAAGAAAAACTGTATCAGCATCAATAGGCAAATTTACTGGTATTCACCCAAGCTTGACAAAAGGTAAGAGCTCATGTTTCCCTGCCCCGACATTCATCAAAGCCAGAGAGGCACACAGAAAAGAAAGGGCACACTCCAATGACACACACCCAGGGATGGGAAACCTGCCACAGCATCAGCTCAGAGCTTCTCTGTCACAGCACATGGCAGCCACACAGGCTGCTTCTGTAATCCATAGTCAGTAGCCACAAACAAATTTTCGAGAAACAAATTTTGTCCAGCTGGGCAGCTAGGTGGGTTATGCCCACCTTTTCTCTTTAACTGGCAAATAATTAATTTGATAAACACTATCAATATTCAAACTTGCCTGATTTCAGGATGAAATAATAAAAATATTTAAGCTTATTTCTAATTTTTAGTAAAAACACGCTAGAAAGGAGAAATAACAGAATAGAAGGAGAAAGTGCTGAGTCTGTTGGTCCAACACAAGTGTTACTATTTTGGGGATTCTGCTTATCTGATTGAGGATTCAGAGAAGCTCCCTTTTTCATCTTTTCTTCTTCACTGTCAGTGGTGATAAAGAAATGAAGTGGGGGAAAAAAGGTTACCCTGCACTGTTGAGCACACCACTGATTATATAGGAGAAAAAGGAAAAACTGTCAACTAAAATTGGGTGTCCTGCTCAGAAGCAAAGCCTCTGATCTGTGCCACCCTGCAGAACCAGGGAACAGACTTACTCAAATAACTCTGCAGAGTGCCACTCATTAAAGGGAACTATCTCGAAACAGGTGGAGAAAGAACAGGCAGAAAGAACAGTCAGAGCATCCCAGGCAGCGACAGAAAAAATGCCACTTCTGTGACTTGCAAAAGAAGAGATTTCTTCTCCCTCCCCTCCCCAAAATCAGTAATTCTGTAGAAGAAAAAAACAACAGCTGGATACAGGAGAGAATAAAACAGTGATCTAATGTATGACAGGGAATCAAAAACTCAAGACAGGCAAGGCATGAACTAAGGGATTAAATGGAAGCACTGTGCTGGATTAGGCATTTCTCTGCCTGGTGAGCTTGTTCAGCATTTAAATCTGCTGAAACACTTGGCTTTTTTTGAGGGGCTGTGGGATTGAGCTGGGCTACCCTTCAGCCAACTCAGGCCCTTAACTAAGATGTGTGGCCTCAAAAGGGTTCATACCAGCATAGCACAGGGGAGTGAATGAACAAAAACTGCTTTTTTTAATTGGTAGAGCTTCCTGAAACAGTATGTACTCTGTATGGAAAATGTTCTGTTTCTGCAGCTGACAATGGCAATTTCAGACAAGAAACAGTGAGGATGTGAGTGCTTAATGGCAAAATGTTGGTTCTGCAGACTTCAAGTTAAGCTGCTTCATAGCAGGGCAATTTTTACTTCAGATGTTTAACAACGTTGCTAACACCTCAAAATTTTACATACTACGAAGCCTGCAAATTTTGTTTCCTGCCACACTTTCAAATCAATATGCATTGAGTGCTCTGTAGCACTCGAGCAATGGCTTTCTGACATCTCATCTGTGTGTCCCTCTGCAGCACACCTGTGGAAGTCACACAGAGCAATTCCATTCAGAGACCCTGCCACAAGCCCACTTGTATTCCTAAATAGCAGCGTATGTTCCTCGTGCAGTAACCACCCACTACTGGGTCCTTTTATTTCTTTTTGCTTCGCATGCTTGACACACCTGGCCAGCTCTAAGGATGCATGGGATGGTGGAGCAGGGAGGAGGCTGTGAGATTCCTTGGCATTGCAAACCAGGTGCTTCCCAACAGGTACTGTCCTGACAGAAGCCTTTTTAGGAAGCATGGGCTCATGCTACACCCTTGCATCCATAGCTTTCTGTCACTGTATCTCAAGACATGGACTGACACACTGGGACTTCATGAACTGGAGAACTTTGATGTGGTGTTTCTGAAAAATTGTGAGATCTGCCACTTGGTCCTGTTGACCTCCTTACACTGTAATTTTCAGTCCTAATTTGTGACAAAGCATCAACTAGCAAATGCTGGGAAACATCATACATTTATGCATTAAAATGTCATGCTTAACCCCATCCAGGAAAGCACCCAGCAGAAATGCCTTGAAAAGCAATCAGCCCAGCTCCAAAAGCACATCTGGAACATATGGTGCTGCATCCTTTTGAGTAACCAGAGATGAGGCCTGCAGATATCACCTATGGTTTCCCTTGGTTTGTTTTTGTCCATCAGTGCATCTATTCTCTTAAACTGGCAAATCCTCTATTTCATACTGACCACCACTATCAGAATGCGTGTCAGTGCTCAGATGGAGGGAATATAAAATGGTAAAAATTACGGTGAGACTAGAACATTTTTCTAGTTCTAAGAGGACAGACTTAAGATAGCTATTTTGTGTCATTTACATCACTCTCTTCTCAGTTTCATAGCCATGAGAAGCAAAAGGAAAGGATGAGTCTTTGTTCCAAATTCATGGACAGATCTAAAATTAAAAGCCTAAAGTAGGACTGCAGCACCAGAGCTGACCATAAAAAGCACGCCTGGGGGATGGTGTGCCCAAAGCTCTGCTGCTCCCAGTTATGGCAGTACCCTGATGTCATTATCAGCTACAACTAGCTCATAATGCACTTGAACCCCCCCAAGGGACTAACCCAGTAAATTCTCTGGTTACTCACCTTATCTTTTGATAGATGGCAACCCACTGGGACCACAACCCTGCCTGACCCACAGCTCCCATGTCCCAGCATATTTCCCAACAACTTTACAGGGGTTTACCCCGCTCAGGAAGACAGGACACTGCACTAAACTGCACTTCACTGCACCAAATGATAAACATGCACACGTGTATTCCATACTTTATAGTTTTTCTTAATATTTCAAAACCATATTGCTTGATCCTATCCTCTGGTGATACCCATAATTGCAAAAATCTCACGTGTACCCTTCAGCTATTTTTTTCTGTCGCTGAGTTTTTTTGGGGTTCGTGTTTCTATAGCACCATATAAATTGATGTGTAGGACCAGGTGCTCACACAAGCCTCAAGAAGCACTGTTTTATTCACTGATTGAGGAAATTGTACCTGATGTGTGTAAGAACAAGGTCCTGTCTGTGTTCCAGGTGGTAACACCTAAATTCTCTGCCTCAGGAGAAGCAAGTAAATAATCCACCATCCTACACTGCTCTTTAATATGCAGAAAGCTGGTTGCTTACATAACCCTCAGTACTTGTGAAGCCCTTCATTTGTCCATCTAAGTAAGTTTTTATTCTCAGAGTATTCCTCACCCATCTTCCTCCAAGTGTGACACAACAAGCTACAATTTGCTGCTTTGCATGTTAGCAGTACACAAAGACCCTGGGACATTTCCTGCACCATTTTTTGATTGAAGATTTTTTTTTTCTCTTTTGAATTTAGCAATCATCCCAGGTACTAAGTTGGACCCAAACCAGTAGCAGCAACAAGACAATCTAAACTTATGCCTGACACAGAATTACTCAAACCAAGGGTGTAATTCTGAGCGATGCTCATTATGGCACGGTGCAGCGCTGGTCAGCAGCTGGCTTGCAAATCGACCACAGGTCTGTAGATCAAATCAAACATTTTAATTATCTTGTATTTTGCATGAAATCATTACGTCTCCTATAATCACCACCTGTAAAATTACTGTAGGGATAGGGAACTTCATAACCATCTCTGAGGCAGCCAGGCATTTTATTTTGCCTCCTTGGTATCATTCATGTTGTACACTCCTTTTAAGCAGCCAGGTCTGACACCTGTCTCTTTAACCCACTCCCACAGATAACCACATCCATCTGCATGTAAATGATTAACACTCCCCTCTCGTGAAGCCACACATCTTTGCGCTCCAGTGAGAATAACTGCTTATACTACTGCAAATAATAAAACGTGTCATTCAGTGCTTGTAATAAAAGCTTAAAATCCAATGTGAGGTGAGGTGGGTGTAAGTCAACATCAGCAATTTGGACTCAAAGGCAGTTTAACGCTATTCATAGGTTCAAAGATGAGTAAATCGTCTCTTCTGGCTCTTATACTCTACCATCATCCTAGTATTCAGACTTCTGCCAACAATAACCTATTACACACCACTCGAACCCCACGGGGATCATTGCTCTTTGTCTACTTTCTCCTCTTAATTTTGGCATATAAATTACACTAGCTTTGGTTGACAAGGGAAAATGCTAAGCTGACGTGTAGAACAGTGTAAATAACCCATACATAATAGTTTTCAAAAAGTTTACTTCTTCAGTCATCCTTACTGTTGGGCATATGTAACCTCACCAAGGAGTACAATGTTCCAGAAGACATTTACCAGCGCACTCTTATCCAACCGTAGTGTATCTCTACTTCCATCTTTTGACACAGTGAAGGTTTCTTACATACATTAAGACAAGTGTTCTGCCCTCTGCACTGATTTCCAGCCCTGAATAACTGAGCTCCACAGGTGCAGGTTTCTCCTAACTGTATCCTACCATGAGATACTAATACAAGCAAAGGAGAAACACAGAGGAAACGTTGTTTTAAATTGGGCTGGTATTACTCAGTTAGAACACAGTTTTTCTTCGCATTTCTTCATTCTCATAGGATAGTATGACTTGTTTCTAGTTTTAAAAATCTATCCATAGAATCATGATGCACAGCCTTCCCTTCTTCTACTAGAATAATATGTTCTTAAACTGAACTCATACCATATTTTACGCCCCACAACTGCTGCTAGAAATGTCCTTGCTCTTTTCCCAGGATCGAGCAAGTCATTGCTAGAAGGAATGCTTACAGGTGCAAAGAAACTCGATCTCCTACCCTCAAAGCACTCCTAATTCTAGGTGCAAGAGTAGTGACAAATGGTTCTTGCACCTTTGTGATACTTTTTTTTTTTTTAAGAACAGAACTACAGGAATCAAATCAAACTGGTAAATTTACTGAAACAACAAAAGGAAAGGACATTCAGAAAGACAGGCGAGTATCCCCTCACAGGGAGGAAGTGCCATAGCAAAGCATTTCAAGTGTTATCCAACTACTACTTACACAGACCTTTTTGTGAAAACACTCTCATTGCCTGCAGTTTATCAGCCTTGCCCAACCTACCCAAAAGGTGATCTAAGGGCTCATATGCCATTTCCATGGGAGATGGGACATTAAAATAAAATATATTCCAGCTCTTTGATTCCCATTGATTTTGTGGGTAATACAATAACCAGAATGAGATAGCTGAAACCAATAAAAACTGATTTATAGCATTAAAGGCATTCTTTATAGCACTTATTTATGGTACATTACATCTGAAATCCAATTTCACAGGCTGCTGTTTGAAACTTTCTGTTCAATCATAAATACACTACATACAGCATAGCTCAGTGCCAGAGTCAGATTACACAAATGCCTGTGTTCCCAGAAGGAACTGTACTTCTGCTGTAAATGAGTCTGACAGTAATTTTTCCCAACCAACTTCCCACCAAAAAGTTCCAGGCAGCACTCAATAAATTTAGAATATATGGTTACTCCTTTAGTCATAACAAACAACTATTTATTAATATATTTCAGTTATTGAAAAGGCATTAACAGAAATCACAGAAAACAAACTTGGCATATGTTGCATGATGAACTACTAAGTACATTTAAGCCCTGTAGCAGGGACACTGTTTGAAAAGCACACACACACAGGCACGTGTTCCACTCCCATTTATGGGTATGGGAACACTACAGTCCTGCTAGTCTAATTTTCAAAGGGTGAAAAGAAGGAGCCTCCTCAGTGTATCTCAAAGCTGCTCATTTCAAAGGAACACACTACATTCAGGTCACTTACTATAATCATTGTCAAGAAAAGGGCAAAAAATCAGATCTGACTTTTACAGAGACACTGTCATTTGAATCTGGAGCAAGTTCTTATTTATTTGAAAAGACTTCTCCCTGAAAGTGAAATCACGGCAAACTATGCATGTCAGGCTTTACACAAATCTAAGCTGAAAGATGTTTTCTCTCTGTCTCTGATATGAAGGCAGACTTTGTCTTTGTGTGATGTTTCCTTTCTTGGTTATAAAAGATCATTTTTAAAGATGTAACTACACTGATGTGTTACAAAACAGAGTACCTGTAGTGTTACTGCTTGAAAAACTGACGGACAAAAAAAAAAAATCATATTGTGCCATATGACATTTTGCTCCTCTAGAGACCCTACTCCACAGAGAAATAGAGCAAGACAAAATTGTATCTCCAAATATACAGGAGTACTTCTGATCTTTGGCTCCTCCGCTATAAAGCCACAAACTCCTGCAGGGAATAGAAAAGATATCAATATTGTAGAAGCAGACAGTGGCTGGAGACCTAGTGAGAGTCACAAAAAAAATGTTGACTCGGTATACATTTTGGGGGTAGGGAGGGCAGGATGGGAAAGGACAACCCAAACCCCAGGTTACCAGTTGAGAGCAGACCTGACCTGACACATGTATTTTATTCAAACCTCTACAGGAAGCAGAAGGGAGGGAAGGATGCTTTCAGTCAGGAAACTTGAGACTGCAAAGCATTAATAATTTAATATCCAGACTTTCACCTCCAGAACACCAATTCAAACCTGATCCACGTCAGCAGTGACCCAAACTTATTAACTGCCCTGCATGTTGAAATGATCTGATAGACTTAATTGCTTTCTAGTGTATATGAAATAAAGCTGGCCACTACCTTTGACATTCATAGCAAACTTTACAATGGCTGAAGGCAACAGCTGAGAAACACTCCCCCAGAACCACCTCCCCTCTCCACTGCACGCTGAACAGCTCCCAGAAAAGAGACTCCCTCGCACCATAAACAAAAGGAACCTACCTGACGTTAAAGCAATGCAAAAAAATATACCAATGAGAATTAGTTAGGTGTGTATGGTATTTTTCCAAAGAGTAATTACTGTATAACATGGATATTTATTTAATTTTGTTTTGTTTTGGGTGGTTTTGCCACCAAAAGAAAGGTTTGGCCACTAAAACCATGTATTGAGTGGGACCACACAGTTGGCTGACATGGATATGAGCAATCATTTGACAGCTTTTATTCTTCTAGATCATAATTCAGATCCTACATCTTATCATAGTGGACCCAAGGATAAAAAGGGGCAGAATGGAAAAGAACTGCAGATGCCATTATCCAGGTCCTGGTCCCAGGCAGAAAAACCTTCCCTATTTTCCTTGACATCATTTAAAATGACTTGAATTTGAGAAAATACATAAATTTATACCATCTTAGAAGGCTTCTGGACCTTAAACGCAGACTTTGAAGCCTCATGGGAAAAATACCTATACACATTTCACTGAAATGCAAAAATATCATAACACCTAGTCTGAGTTTTAATGAAATAAAATCAGCTAGGATTGATCACAAATTATTTACATCCACATCAAGATTTCACTTCAAGACAAGACATATCTAAGTATGTATTTCCAGTTTCAATGACATCTCCAGATCAAAGCCCCTTCTGTAGTATTCCTGCATAAAATGAGTAGGACTGCTACAGAAATTTTTTTTCAATTTTTCAGCAATCAAGTGTTTTGCTTACGCTGCAGTTTAATTTGTAAAAGAATTTGTGATGAGTCTGCTCAGAATATTAAATGCAGCATGCTAGCACTTTGATGACCTTTCCCATCGAAAAATGTCCCCAGCCAATCCATGAAACAAAAAACCCTAAAAATTCTGTGATCTCTCTCAAGGACAGACTAATATGGGTGGTAAAATTTTGCAAATTAGAGAAAACATTTCAGTTAGTCAATCAAAAATTTAAAAGGCTTGTGGCCACTAGAAATACTTCACTTAGATCAATGTACAATATTAAACATATTATTGTATACAATGTATAAAGATTAGAGAAGTACTTAGATCACTCATACTGCTGAATTCTTCACTAAACCACTCTAGTGGGAAAAGAGTGAAATGTATATTGGATAGTTCACTGACAATTCCTGCTTTATGTAGAAGTTCAGCTAAGATGATGGAATGAATTTGAAAATTAATTAAAACAATAAATCTTTACTTTATGTTATAGATTGCAAACATGCAAACATGTTCTGTTCCAGTAAAGTACACTCTTTGAAAAAGAACATAAAAGTGTCAGAGGGATCCAAAAATACAGCGATGACTGTAAAAGACATGAGAATATTATTTAAGCAGATGAATTACTCAAACCATAAATTATGTTGTATTTTTATGCTTTTCCTATAAGACAAGATCAAATTCAAAGACAATACATTTAAGTCTAATTAAAGGAACTTTAAAAATATTAAATACAATGCATTCCCACAACATAAAGGGCAAGCTGGGCTGCTATAACCACAAAAATACAATCCAAAAATGCTATGGATTATGAAAACACCTCAAAATTACCCCAATGTCTTTTTGTTATTTTCTATTAAATGACATGCATAGCTCCTTAGATGCACACAAAGTGACAAATGTAATGCTGATGCAGCTGTAATGCTTCAAGTTGACACATAGCTTTTCTCTGGATACCTGAATAGGAAATTAATAGCATAACAGACACCAAAGTAAACATCTCACAAAGTCTAGATCTACCCGGTTAAGCAAAGAAAAGCAACAAAGAATCGCAAAATGGAGTCAGCTGCAGCAGAAATTCAGACTTCACTCTCCTGCCTGTGGGGTAGACTGACGGCTGGACAACAGGACACACCAAACCTCTTCAGCAAATCCTTAGTCTCCAAAATAAGGGCAATTAAAAACCACCAGTGTTTTCCCTGTTTAGGCATTATGTTTACTGTTACCTTGCTTCAGAAAATGTACCAAAAAAAGGCAGAAAAATAACAGAAATGGAAATGTAATGTCTGGATAGGACCTCTTGAGGTCTCAGATTCAGTTTCTTTGAACAACAGCTACCTCTCCCATGCCCCCTCTCATGAATGGATCACACTCTGTTTCAAAAACAACTAAGAGGGCAATTAGACATACAACAGCTGTACAGCCCAGGATAGAAGTTAAAGATATTCTGCGTGTGAAGCCAGTATCTCTCACAAGAGAAGTTCAAAGATGAAGGAAAGAGGCACACTGTACATTTTACACTGAAGGATGGCACATAAATCTCAGAGTACATTACCTCGAATCCCACCTACCCTCATGGATGTCAGAAGTCTTGTCTACACGGCAAAAGGAAGGCCAGCATCTGATTCTCTGCCCTACCAGTAGCTCCAGTTTCTTTTGCATTCATCCCATCTGGCCCAGACTGGACAATGCAATATTATTTTTGGGGGGATTTCTAAGCACTTGAAAAGGCTCTGCTGCAGTAAACAAGAACAGGCCTTTATAGCAAGAGACTGAGTGGGTGCATGAATGCTGTGGCAGGCTACGGGCAGTCCTGTGGCCATACTGGAGAGGCCCAAGTCTGCTCAGACTCTGTCAGAGAACTGCATGGAAGAGGAAGATGAACCATGTGCCTTTTTGTCCACAGCACCGTCTGAGAGCAGTCTTTACAGCAAACTATCCTCCAGCAAGGTGAACCCATACCTGGTAAAACCATCTGCCTTTAGGAACATGATGCATACCCCAGCAATGCCTCCCTCCTGAAAAGACAACGGGTGACTGCTAAAATGACTTTATCATCAAAACTAGATGCCTTAGAAATGGGACAAAAAGGTGGAGAGATGATCCAGGGCCAGCACAAGAAGGGCATCAAAACCATTGGGAGGAACCTTTTTAAATCTCATATGTCAGCTCGGAGTTGCACAGTTTCAAAATCCTCTGGGGCCACAAGGAGGAAAGAGGCATGGTCTCCAAAATGGCCCCACAGTGCCCTCCTGCTTTTCTCTCTGAAACAGCTGGAGTCTGACAAGCCAACAGCTGGCAAAAACGCAGCCCAAACCTTTATGTTGTTATGTGGTTCTAACTTTCAGGGAAGTCTAAAACGTGTATTTTCCCCAAGTTCTAAAAGATAACTAAAAGACCTTTTCCAATGTTTTCCCACTGCTATGTGGAGGAAAATCCAGAAATCACAGTACTAAAAGTATACAGCACTCATGATCTGAACTGACAGTACTTCTACCTACCATAACAAGATCCTTCTTGCATTAAAGTAAAAGTATGAGGAAAGAAGAGGTAATGCACCAAAAAGTAAATTTAAAATAGTATCCTAAATGCTCCAGAGCAAACTTTTTTTGATGCATATTATGCATTTTTCTAATTTTTCCTTTTGATTAAAATTTCACTTCAATACTGTGCAATCTATTACAATTCAGGCACTGAAAAAATGTCAGGCTCAGCAAATCAGAGCTAAGATTTAATAGGATACTGTTGAAGCACAGAATAAACAATTATAATTATTAAAGCAAACTAGACTTTGTATTTCATTTTCATTTATTTCACATCTAAAGACTTTATTATGTATTATTTCCTAATTCATAAGATTTAAAAATTTGTAAGGCACTTCCAATGATTGATGTGTCTTCAGTTTTCCAATGTGATCAACATATTTCTGGTCTCATAATCTAAAGTCTAGAGGCTCTGAATTTGTTCATGTAACTCCTATCCAGCTGTGCACATAGAGAAAAGAAGGGAGAGTCCCCCGATCAGCTGCCACCATGCAACATAGAACCATCACAGAATCAGAGAATGGTTTGGGTTGGAAGGGACTTTAAAGATCATCAGGTTCCAACCTGCCTGACATGCTCAGGGACGCCTTCCACTACAGCAGGTTGCTCAGAGCCCTATCCTGCCTGGCACTGAACATTTTCAGCTATGGGGCATCCACCTATATGAGACATGTGGAAGTTTTACCTTGATTTTACAGTCTAACATCACAAATCTCAATAGTGACTGCCAAAGGGAGCCATCCCCTACACAGTGAGGATGGGATACAACGTATTTCCTTTTGTTTCTGGAGTAAAGGTAACCACAGAGGACCACATGATATCATCAGAAATCCTGCATATTTGGAGGGCTTCACTATTTCTGCAAAACATTACCAACTTTTAATGAGAGAATCTCTACAGCAGAGTGATTTCTTTCTTATTAACCATGATAATTAAAAAAAATATACTTGCTTGTTAACTCTAAATCTTTCAGGAAACGTGTCATATCGTGAAAATTATAAATTCTCACTTTTAACTGACTTTTTCCTAATTAATAACCAAAGTGCTTCTTATGTTTTTATGACCACTGTTAATGAAGTCCATGAACTCATTGCAATTGGGAAAGTTACTGCATGACGAAAATGCTTCATAATTATTCTAAGTTGATGAATAATTTTTATTGCCAGGTAGATCAAAGCCAATTCACTTAGCTTTCAGTTAGAAGTATTTTTAAATGTTATTGTCTGCAGCAGTTGTACCAGATGGCAACCAAGATGCCCTGCCTTTTTTTGAAAGTTCATAACATCCCTTTTACTAGTGATCTTCTCTACTGTAATCCAGTATTAAATATTTTTGAGAGTTTCTTTGACTGACAAAACAAGTCATAACTACATAGAGAAAATACAGCCTAATTTGAATGGCCTTGCAAATATCTTAAAACTCCAATATAAAAAATATGAATATATCCAATATATTAAAAATATGAAAAAAATATTTTTTTATATTTTTAAATCAATTTTTAAAGTTTGTGTATTCATTTAGATCATAGGGGCTTGAAAGGGTTAAAAAAATAAAAAGAAGTGTCTGACTTCAATTAATGACCTACAGAAATTGCATGGAGGTATGTACTCCTTGCAAGTGAAGCCAGTACCTGAGAAACAAATCTCAGTAATTTGTCAAAGCCTTCTGCTGAACAGTGAAGCTCTGTGGAGCTGTCTTGCAGTCTGGGAAGTGAGATCACATTCCCATTGTTAACTCCACACTACTCACTCTGATTTATTTGAGTTACACTGCTTGAACTCTGACTGTAGGAGCAGCGGTGTACAACTGGTCAGGGATAAGCTCACTTTGTGCTTTCTGATCTGATTGCGGGGGGGAGGGTGTACAGCAACCTCTGGAATTTTCAAGGATGTTTGTATTGAAAAATCTCATCCCATGTACAAACCCTTTGGATACTGATGATGTATTAACAAGAAGTTTTATGGGTTTCCAGTCTATGTTCAGCAGTTTCTTGACTGCAGAACTGAAGATGCAGGCAGGAGAGTGACCTTCTCTGATGATTTCCCTGCAGCCATAGACTATAAAATGTTCCTACCGAAGTTCTCAGAGTCCAAGGAGGACTCACACTTGACTTTTGTTTTCTTCCTAACAGAGGCCCAGCAGAATAACCTGAACAGAGAAGGCAGAAGGCTGACAAGGTGAACAGCAAGGCATGGGAGTACCAATTTCTTTAAATTGGACAAAATACATTTTCTGGCAAGTCATTTTCCTAAACAAAACAAATGCTGAAACTGCCCATTATGAAAGGGAAATGCTCTCACACAGAACAAGAAATTTATGAAGAAGCATTTCAGCCCATGAATTTTTAAATATTCTTTTCTCCAAAACAAGGAGAGGGAAAGAAGAAGAGCTTGAGTTCCTGCAAAACTAAACTCAGAAGGAGGAATCAAAGGATAAGGTCTTATTTCAGAAATAGGTGCTAAAGTAGGATGATAAGATAGTTCAAACTGAATTGCAGTATAGCAAACAGTCTGCCTCTAGGCAGAAGCACTGTGGAGCCTGCAATTTATGCTGTGAGGGAAGAGAACTGCAGAAAAACCTCATGAAATCGAGTGATTAGTCAATAAAATGGCAAGTGAAATTCAGTGTAAACAAACGTGGTGCACATGGGGAAAACAGTAATCTGAACCATGCATTCAGCCTAGCAATGAGATCTTAATGGGCTGTTTCCACTCAGAAATGAGACTGTGAGATAACAGGAATTTTTATGAAAACATAAGCTCTGGACTGATCATCTGCATTTACTCCAGGGCTGGTGGGTCATCCAAATCAGATGCCTTTCTCTTCTAACAATGTATTCAAATGTCTTCCTGCGACATATTTCTGGTGCAAACATCAGATTCTAAGGCTTGGGCTGTAATTTGCTTTGTGCTTCTGCAATATAACCATAATCACACTGGAAAGATTAAAATGCTTTATTAGGCCTATTTAGGTAAATCCTACTATGCAGTCTATTATCTTCAAATAATATTATGGTAAATTATTCTTCAGCCATCCTCACATCTTAAAAATAACACCAGAGCACTCAACATCACTTCCCCTTTTTTAAAAAATTCAAACATACCCAGGACTTACCCTTCACTGGAAGGGCTTTCCCTACTACCTTGAAATGCTTATTCCTTAAAAAAAACTCCCTGGAAACCCTTCAGAAAACAAAGGAACACTGCTTATTCGGATAGGCAGAGCAGTAATGCATATTTACAGAACTATGAGACTCAAATACTGTCTGCTGTTGCAGCAAAGCACAAAATCGAGGTCCACTTTCAGAGCAAACTGAAGACCGCAGAAGCCACACACCAACTCCTCCTTCATTGCCCTGGTTGGGTACACAAGAGGAGAAATAGAAAGAAATGAAAAAATGTTTTGCACAAGCTTCATGCTACTGAGCCTGTCAACTCTGTTAATCTCAGCAAAGAGAAGGGTCAGAGCAGCCTAGGAGCTATTAAAAATGTTCAAAATCAGGTTGGACAGGGCCTTGAGCAACCTGATCTACTGGAAGATGTCCCTGAACATGGCAGGGGAGGTTGAACTAGATGAACTTTGAAGATCCAACCCAAATGATTCCACAATTCCATGTTTCTGTTCAAAGGAAGACTTTGGCAGGAGGTCCATGTCAGCAGCCAGAGTAAGCAGAACACAGCACACCTTCCCCACTCACTCTCCTACTCTCAGCACAGGGAATTGCCCTAAAGAATGGGAGGGAGGACAGTGATAGGACCCCACTCTCAATTCCTCCTTTGTAACTCCATAGCAATATTAGGACCCCTGTTGAAAACAAAAGCAAGTACAGGAAAGACTGGAATTACAGGAAAGGTTAACAGGAAAGGTATAGTTCATGCCATTTGTCATATTATGTTTTGTTTTTACCTCTTCCCGAACCACTGTCCTCTCCCTGCACAGAAAGGAAACCTTTCTCATTATAAGGTGGGGTTCATGCCATGAAAAATCTAATGAGTAGATGAAACCGCAATTCATTATCTATTTAAATATTGCAGTGGGTTAATCCAGCAAATAAAAATGGAGCATGAAGCAGATGGCCCTTTATAGTTCTCATTATTTCCTAAATATTCCCTCCCAGTGCACAGTCATTCTTGTATTTAACATGAAATGTACAGCTTTCACCGTGTGCACATTATGCAACCATTCATACAACCTCATAAACGTTAGATCTTATAGAGCAATTATTTTTTATGCCTTTTTTTAAAGGAAAAGCTGTATCATGTCATGGCAAAGTATTCTCAGATGTCTTGAAATAATTTGAGCTGCCAATAGCAAATGATAAATCCACTAAATGCAAATACTTGCTCAACCTACTTTTTGGATGTATATTAATTTTCTGAATTCAGGAAATAACACAGGAAAAGCATTTTGACATTGGATTTGGGTGTAATATTTCAAGTGTGTAGTATCTTGCAGAACACATGCCAGGAAAACAGGTATCTGAGCTCCTCTCTGCTTCATTAAAGCAATTACTGTTCATACTGAAATAGCAACTGAGTATAGACAAGTGCTGCTTTGGATTTCAAAAAATCATATTCTCTGTCACTGGAAAAAAGAAAATGTAGAAATCAGTGACTGTCTCTTACTTGTCTGCATACATGACAATCAAGTCTAAAGTTGTCCATATTCCTTGCAAAAAAGCTGACTATGCAAAATACCTTAAAATATATACTTCCCCTCTTCTGAGACCCACATGAAGTGAACAATTTCTGAAAATAATTTTTTGTTATTAAAATGCACTAAGATCCTAACACACCAAGTGCAATTAATATACCACAAATTAAATCTGCTGTGTCCAAAAAGCCAGCATGAGTCTCATACACCAATTAATCTCACTTACAAGTAAAGCAGCACTTATATACATTTTTTGCAATGGGGCATTGCCCTCTGGCTAAAAACCAGAAAGTAACCATTATCAAGTTTTATACTTTTGCTCCTTTTTTTAACTACTATTTTGGTACTAAATACCACAGGGCAATCCACTGTGCAAACAGTGCAGCATCCAAGAACAGACAGGAATGCCTAGACAGAGCCTGAAGAACCTCCATGGAGAAGAAGCTGGGAGAAGCAAGGAAAAAAATCTGAAAAAGTAACTGGGCAAAAAGAAAAGACAAAGCAGGACAGGTCAGAAATGCTTGGTAAAAGGCAACACGGATGTGGGCACCCAGAAGAACACTTTGTTCCAAAGCTGGAATTAACCCCAAGATTTCCAGCATGGTAAGCCAGTTTGTAGGAAGCTATTGGAAAAGTCATTCAGAGAAAACAGATGCTGACTGCTAAATTAGGTTTAGCGGCAAAGCTCTGAACTGTGCATCTCAAATTTTTTAATCCTTATGATGATCTATTTCTGTACTGAATTATTTGCTGCTTTCTTCCTAATGGATCGTCTAAAACTACTGGAAAGTGCAGGCACAAAATTGTGTTGAAATAACCTTGTGATGACTTTAAGTCAAGCACTCCAGAGATAGGACAGCAGGAATCTTGTTTCATCTGCCAATTTAACTTACTCCCCTCCATGCACACACACCGTAATTTGCTCTTTAATTGTCCCATCACAGTAGTTCATGGAGGTTGGATTCAAATTGTGGGGTCTGTTTGCAGACTGATGCTCAATGAATTCCTGAAACAGCAGTCTGGCTGTAAGTGACAGTTTCTGACAGGCACAGGAGGAGGTATTTGGCTTTTTAGGCAGACGTTATGCAGTGAGTGAAAACCATAAAGGTCAACTGAAAACATCCTTAGGATAGGGAAAGCCACCTGACAGGCACAGCAACTGGAGCACGCTGATACCTGCCCAAATACACTTCTTTACTACACAGTTTGCAAGCAAACCTGATGCTCCAGAAAGAAAGTTGTTGCAGAAGTTTTTACCAAAGGCATATGACAGAAATAAAAATAGCAGGGTGTAAAAAGGAACCATTGTAGGCTTCAGGGAGCACAAAGAGACATTGTACTGATCCTCCTATCACAATTACATGTCTTAGTTCAGATGGAATGAATCCACATGAGGAAGCCCCCAGGCGAGGTTGACTCCCAATGCACCTGAAGGTTTGAAATAAGTAAAAGATCTTAGGGTGGTCATAAGATTTCTCAGCTTTACGCAGTATTTTACAAAGTAAGGAATTTAAAAACCTAGGTCCTACTTGCCTGAATGTGACCAACTCAAGCATAATAATTTCCCCTGTAGCTCCTCAGTGGCTCACTCCCTTAGCTCACACCAGGGGAAACACCACTCTCTGAGGCACGGACAGAACTCACTGGTGAGGCAAACAGATCTTACTGTGACCAGGACAAGAAATTTATTCTCAAATGGCCAAGATTATAAAAATACTAAAGTAAGTTATGGAGAATAGGCTGAAGAAGACTATCATAGCAGGTTGTTATATTTAAGGGAATGCCACGCTACCTAGTGAAAAAGCAAGGAAGAGATTCCGTTTGAAAAAATAATAAAAGATCATTTAATTGGAGGCTGTGTCACAGGCACAAAAATTAAGTTTGCATGCTGCTTTTGCAAGCTTATTACAGTCTTATTACAATTTTTGTATTTGCAGCAAATTTATATTAATATTTCATGCTATACTGAAGTAAGATAGATGCATTTAAACTGAAAATAATTGGTCTTCTACTGTATTTATTTATATTCAGCAGTTTATATTTGTTTTTCTATTTCATATATTTAATTTGCATTTATTTTGGCTAGCATAGAATATTTAAAATGGGTATTATGAAGTCAAAGATATTCTTACAGCATGAAAGAGATTTAGAGAGGAAAATTTTGTCAGTTTAAAATTGGAGCAAGCATAATTGAACAATGAGAAGAAATTTGAACCATCTAAAAGAATTATAATTAGAGCCCAAGTCAAAGATGACAAATTTTACCATTTAGAATGATCATGATGAAAATGGTAAATATGAGTTGTCACGCTTTAATTAAAAAGGAGTGGAAACGGCATGAAAGCATTCATTGTTAAAATGTTCTTAGCACTGTAATTATTTTTATTGATTAAAGTAATTATTAATTCATGAACAGGCTCTAAAATGTTGATACTGTAATTCATGAAATGAAGAAAGGAATATGCCATCTCATTTATTCATGAAACTCTTGTATTTCCATAAATAGATTGTTATAAATGCATGATAGCTTAAAAAAAAAAAAAAAACAAACAAAAAAAACCCATAGCCCAACCTGAGACAAACTCCTGAACACATCCGAACTTAGAGAGTGCAGAGAAATTTACCCTTTGCTGTTTGCCCAGCATTAAATTACACCAGTGCTCAGCTACTCACTGCATCTGAAAGGCTTTTCAGCAGAACTGCCTTCAATGTATTAGCCTGGTGACATGAATAATACTGATACATTACAAAAAAGGGCTCTCTTCCCTCAGATCTGTCCTGTTCTTCCTCCTGGAGATTTTTAGTGCCTGGGTGGTAGAAAAAAATTGTGTCCAGATTTATAAAATGTGTGGGACATTTCAGAACTGCATGCACAAGGTGGCGTAGATGAGAGGGACCCCCTGAAAAAACACTGCCTTGACACACACAAGCACCACAGTTCCCTCCTGTGTCAGCCTTGCTGTGCATATCATGTTATTGAACAGCAAATGGCAGCTTCCCTGGAAGCACCAGCCTGCCAGAGTTCAAGAAGCATCTGGACAATGCTCTCAGGTACATGGTGTGATTCTTGGAGTGTCTTGTGCAGGGCCAGGAGTTGGACTTGACGATCCTTGTGGGTCTCTTCCAGCTTGAGAGATTCTATGATTCTGATTTTACGACTCTGTTTTTTGTATGGAGGGTCAAGAGCCACAGTTCCCATCTCCTGCTGACTGTGGTTCAAAAGGCCTCATTCTCAAAAGGGCAAAGTTCTAGAATTCCTGGGAACTGAGTGGTGGGAGATGAGAACTCTATGACCATCTCTCTGTTATGCTGCTGGCAATAACCTACACACACCAGAGGCAACAGCCATTCTCAGAGAACTGTTCTGGCTTTTTCTGGAACGCTTTCCCTGTGATGAGAATTTCAGTGTTGGCTGCTGACACCTGAGTGGGCAAAAGCAGGCACTGGGGAAGTTTCTGCAGGTGCAAAGAATGGGAATGCACAGAGAGTCAGTTCAGGAGCTGGGCTGACTGGGTGACATGGGGGGCTCTGCACAGGGGGAAGGGTGCTGGGAAGAGGTGTTTATAATGTCCTGCAAGGCAGCCTAGGACAATGTCTAAAGCCTCTTCTGCCTGGCTGCTGTACCCTTCAGACACAGCTGCAGGGCAGAGGTGTCATAAGACTGGCTTTGGGATCTGTCCTTTGTGCCATCTGACACACTCTGAATAGACCCTTGCAAGTCAGACTCCACATCAGCCTGAACAAGCTCTGCTGTACTCAGCCAGTGTGACTAGATGTATTCCAAAGCTGTTCCTCCCCTTTGCTGACAGTCTGCAATGCTTAAACTCTTTCTTTTTACATTTATTATTTCTATTATTTATTATTTATCTTTTTACATTTACTATTTCTATTATTTATTATTTCTATTTATTGTTATTTCTTTTAACTTTAAACTTTAAACTTTTAACTTTATTGTTTTTTCTTTTAACTCTGTTTCATTTTTAATGCCACCCTTGTGATTAATAGCACATTGCTCTCACTCTTCTCTCTCACCCAGCCCTGCTCCAACCTTCCACTCATCTATCATCTCTGAGCTCTGGGGTGGGGGACACTGCTGCACCTGCAGCCTCTGTCAGCCCATCAGCCCTCCTTGATGCGCTCAGCACTGGATGCCCATCCTTCCCAGCACCTCCTTCCCTCTCTACCCAGACAATCCTGATTCAGGACAACATCTCATGTGAGCTCATGGACAAGCCCTTGCACCTCATGTCTCACCAGCATGTCCCCATTCTGGTGGAAGAAAGCCTTGATGACAGGCCCAGTGAGGAAAGCAGGCTGATGGTGGTACAAAGGTGTCCCACACTGCAGGTCTCTGACAGCCTCTCTCACAGATACAGTCCTAGTGTCAACTCTGTGCATTTTACCCCAACAGAAAGAGATAAAACAGGCAAGAACTTACTGCTTTTGGCAAAAAAAAAATATATATTATTCATTGAAAAAATCACAGTCTTCTGAGGCACAATATCCCTGTTGATACTGGTTATAGGGACACTGGGATGATGTGGGGTGAGGTGAGTCGACAGATACCCAGTTGTCCTGTGAAGAGGCACCCTCAGCCAGAGAGCATCTGAAACAAGTGGGCAGAGTTGGGAGATCTGCATCCTGGTCCTCTTCCTGACTCTGCTTCACCTTTACCTCTAGTTTGATCTTTGCTTTTTCAGCCAGTCAGTATCAGCTCGTCTCAGTGCTGCTTCATATCTCTGGGGCCCCCTGTGCAAACGCATTTCAGAAATGACTACTCATTGATATTAATTAAGAGGACAGTTAAAGGGCTGCACTGGGGAAATCTCAGCGGAGTACTTCCAGCAGTTACCTTGCCAAGCCAGCAATAAACAACTCCTGTGAAAAGCCAACTCACATGTCTTTCTCCCTCAGCCATGACATGCATATGCAACATACAATTATCCAAAACAGCAGCACACACGAGACTACTGTAATCCCTAGAATAGAGTACATGTTCGGCAACTGAGGATCCTGAGTCTTGGCCTCTTCCCCAGCCTCTTGCCCTGCAGGAGAAGAGAAAACAGCACACATTACTGTGCTCTGGGCTACAAATAATCTCACAAGTGGCCTCACTCCCAAGAGAGCACAGCTCTGAAATTCCTGGGAACTGGGTGTGGCGGGAGGTGAGCAATGGGGTGAGCAATCTCTCACCCCATCCAGACATGACTGCAAGCATCTCTGTGGCACACTGCTGCCAGTAACCTCCACACACTGGAGACAACAGAGAGCTGCTCCTTTCTTTCTCAACACTGCCTGCAAGCCAGGCAAAGCCTACTGGTCCCTGCAAACCAAAACTGCCTGCACCTCCTTTCCAGCAGCCAAAGGCTCTCTCTCCTCCAGTGACTGGCAGGGTGCTCTCCCTCTCCTGGCTCAAGAGCAGTTAGCTCCTCTTCGCATCCCTCACACACTCCAGAAGCACCACCAACAATCATACATCCCACCACAGCTATCAGTCTGCTGGCTGAAAATCCATCACGAGCAGAAGAGCCTGCAGAAGCTCTCATGGGTTGTCATTCCTGCCTTGAAGCTGGACTGTTAATGAGCTGAACACAAATTCAGCACACACCTGTTCCTGACATCTGGATATTCACATCTGCACAAAGCAACTCTGACCAATAATTGCACAACTGCAGCAGCAGCTGCCCCTGGGACTCATCTGGAAGCTCAGCTGGTAGCAGACACTTTGCTGGACCATCACTGTGGCTCAGCAGCCCATGCAAGGTGTGAAATCAAGTGTCCCTGCAGCGAGGCTCTGACTGATCCCTTCCTGCTGTGCAGGCTACAGGAAGCTAAAAGCTCAGCTTCTCAAGTCCTACAGTTAACAGAGTGAGTTATACCAACCCTTTTCAGTTTTCTCCAAGTCTTTCAGGACTTTCTCTGGAACTTCAAGTGTCTGCTGGAAATCATTTCCTGTTTTAGCTTTATATGAGGACATTAACAAAAATTATGAAGTTACATTTCACATGAATAACATGGAAAAGGAAAGCTTGTTCTGTGAAATCAGCAGAGACTCACAGATTCTCACCCATGGGATACAAGCTGGGAACCAGCACAGAATCCATCTGAGGAGCTGGAAAAGCCCTCTCTCTGGCCACATCTACAACCAAACACCCATGAGATGCACCCATTACATGTTGTGCTCTCCACTGTCATACCTGAATACAGAATGTGTGAGGAGGTCATGTAGTGACAGGGCACACACCAGCAGGTCTGGATTCTCACACCTGACCTTGGGACTGTGACCTGGCAGCTCTCAAAGCAAGCTAAAAGCCATGCTGTACCCACACAACCTGTGGATCAGGCCTGAACCCAGCCAGGAGGCTGGCTAACCATGGCCAGGTGGTGGAGAACCCAGTGCCAAGTTCCTTCCCGACACTGTCACTCTCCACCTCTCTGCCTGTTAGGAACCCCTCATCCCCCCAAAGCAGCTGCAGCCCCCCCACTCCTCCTCGTGATGTGTTTGCCCCACGCCCACACTGTGGAGCCTTTCTGGCTCATCCAGCCTTAGTCCCGGCCCTGCTGCCGCCAGCCTGGGGCTGAGCGTAGGTGCCTGCCTGCCTACCTGCTCCCTGCCCTCCTGTTGGAGCAGAATGGCTGTCCTGGGCTTGCACGACCACCAGAAAGAGGAGGAGGCACTGGGTGAGGACTATGACCCCCCATGCTCTCAACATGCTGCTGTTGCTGTTGCTGCTGCTGTTGCAGCATTGCCCACAGCTGGCACAGAACCTCATGGCTCTGTGACCTCACAGCCCTGTCAGGCCATGCCCTCCACCAGGGCTCCCCAAGGTACTCCCATTGCCCACTGCTGAATTTCTGAATCTGCCCACTGCTGAATTTCCTGCTCCTGCATGAGCATGATGGAAGGACCAGAAGTGGAGAAGGGTGGACCTATTTTGGGAGGCAGCACTGTGCGTGGGAGTGCAGAGCCACTCAGGTCTTTCTTCTCAGAAATCTGTATCAAAAGCGCTGTGTAAAGACTGCATAAAAGAGTCAACTGCAAGAGCCTTGCAACTATTTTTGTCAGGCAACATTCTATCAAGAAACTGGCTTTTCCCCTCTCCCCTTCCCCTTTTGTTGCAGTTTCATTACCTTTAAAGACACCATTTCCTACCTCTGCTACTGTCCTTCTAAAATCAGTGTGCCATCCCAAGGCTTATCCCTAGTGAGCCTAATTTATCCTTTTCCCCCTTCAGGTCTAGTTTACAGCCCTCTCAGCAGGCCATGCTAACCCCTGAGCAGAGATCCTTTTCCCCTCTGAGACAGGTGTACCCCACTGCAGCCACCAGGCCTGCTATCATGTAAGCTGACCTGTGATCAAAACCCTCAAAATTCTGCTGGTAACACCAGGCTCAGAGCCAGGTATTCACCATGTGATTTTCCTGTTAAACACATTGAACAATAAACAGCAAGTGCCAGATTCTGCACTTGCAACAGGGAAACCCTGGACGTACGTTGAGACTGAGGAATGAGAGGCAGGAGAGTGGAAAGAGACTGCTCTGTTCTGTGCTGGTGCAGCCTCACCCTCAAGTCTATGTGCAGTTTAGGGCACCACAACAGAAGATATAAAGCTATTAGAAAGCATCCAAAGGAGGGCTACAAAGATGGGGAAGGGTGTAAAGGAGACACCATATGGTGTGGCTGAGGTGACTTTCCTTATTCAGCCTGGAGAAGAGCAGTCTGAGGGAAGACCTCACAGTGGTCTGCAGCTCCCTCATGGGGGAAGTGGAGGAGCTGGCACTGATTTCTTCTCTGTGGTGACCAATGACAGGACCCGAGGGAATGACATGAAGCTGTGTCAGGAGAGGTTTAGGTTGGATATTAGGAAAAGTTTCTTCACCCAGAGCGTGGTTGGGCACTGGAACAGTCTCCCCAGGGAAGTGGTCATGGCACTAAGCCTGACAGAGCTCAAGAAGTGTTTGGACAATGCCCTCGGGCATTGTGTGATTCCTAGGATTGGATTATTCTTGTGGGCCACTTCCAAGTCAAGAGATTCTATGATTACTCTTGGTAGGGGGTTAAAAAATATAGCTGTGGTGATATTTAAGGTCGTTGGTTCTCATGTGGTGTCTGATGTGAGGAGAGTGGGTTTGTATAAAGATCCATCAGCTGTGAGCCAGATGGATACCAATCCTGCAACAGGATATGAGTGTAAGCAGGATGTCAAAGAGATTTTAATTATGCGAGAACTTAAATCCAAGTAAGAAGAAAAAAAAGGGGGGGGGGAGAAGCTCATTTTGGAGATGTCAAGAATACTTTGTGTGACAGATTGCTACATTCTTTTGTTTAGGATGCTAGACAAGGGTCATAAGTGAGAAATAGAGGGAACACAGCAGCTACTCATTTGTTTTTAATACTCACAATTTTTCTTGCAGATTAGCTTTTCATCATGCCAGAGTCCTCGAGGAAAGAGCTAGAGAGGTGTTGGGTATGGCATACCATGCTCACATCACTTGTGATTATCTAACTGCTTCCATAACACAAGCACCCCAAACACAAACTGGGAAAAGAGAGTAAAAGCTTGGTGATTTTTGAGTTTGTCACTGTATTTTAAGAATTGTTCTGCCAGTGCACCTCTCTGACATAAGACTATAACTACAAGCCATAAAACACTATGAATGGACAAGAAATACAAGCACCATTCCCTGTTCACGGGCACAAAATAACTTGCACTTCGGGGCACTGGAAACAGACAGGGAAAATACCCCACTAAATGGTAAATAGAATGCATGATCACTTAAGGAAGATATCCTTAATGTGCATTTAGGTACTGTACCTACACCTCTGAGCTTGTTGTGAGTCAGCCACATACCACATACTGTCAGGGTCCACAGCACACAACACACTACCCAGCCTACAACTACTGATATTGGTAAAATAAGGAGTCCAAAGAGTGCAAAAAGGAGTGAACTACAAGAAACAGATGGTCTCTAATGGAACATTTTTGCAAAGACAACACCTGAACTACTGCAAAGAGTACTGTCAGAGATTGCCAAGAAGCCACCTGATGCCCAGTGTGATGCTATCATGCAAACAAATGGAAGACACAGTAATCCCAGCATCCAACCTTTGTCATTTCCTAAGGCTAACAATCTTATAACCATACAAATTCAACTTTCTCTATAAGGTTTGCCTTAAAAAAGACACATGAATACGTCCTATAATCTTCAAGTTCCAGCAACACTATGGGAATAATCTCCGTCATGTGAAACAGACGCTTAGAAAATCCTGCAGAGCCCTGCTTCACTGAGGACAATTAATATAGCTGAGTAAAATCCTGCCTAGCAAGCTCTCTGGAATCCTGGATGCTTTGGATCAGCATCCTCCAGAAGGATGGACACCAGAGAGACTTCTAAAGCTACAGCTGCCAGCCCTGGGGAAGAAATTCCACACTTAAAGTTGCTTCATGACAAACAGGACAAATCAATCATTTCCAAAAGCTGCTTTAGCCCTCCTAATTTTCTGTAGACATAATAATGAAGGATAGAGACAGACATCTCTTCCCACATGTTTTTACAGGAAATTATGACACAGCCTTAGTAAATGGATATGATTAATCATTTACAGAAACATTCTCATTTCTGACAGTACAGGAAAAGAAAAAGGCATTAGTGAAGTTAAGATTCTCTCATCTTTTCCACAACATGAAAAAGCCTACCATAATCAAGACTCACAGAGAAGCCTGTTCCTTCTGCAAAGGAAAATGGGAAATTGGTTCTGCTGGAACTGAAGAAAGTAAGAAAAGCTATAAATAGTCATTATTTGGGCTACAACCAGTTTTCAGAGCCATTACTGCAAGGGATGAGACCTGCACACCTACATTACTGTGAGGGAGAAGACTGAGCAGACAGAGGAGAGAATGGCCAGAAGAACTTCATACCACACGTGGCTCTGGCTGTCAGAGGAGAAAATCTCTCCCTTTACTGCCTGTATTCCTGGTATCTACAGTCACTTTGCTTTGCACTGGAATTTTTTAACAGCATATTTTACTTCTGGTACTATAATACCTATAGCCATATTTATTTCTTCTGAACAAAATTTTGTCTGGGTAACTCACCCAAAGAGACACAAACTTTGAGGAAAGAAAAAGAAATTTTAAGATGAAATGCTTACGTACCATTCATTTCCCTAAAAGTGTTGGCAGCTATTTGAGTTTGCATTTAGGATAAACATTTCATTTTCTACAGTTTCACAAAAGAGAAGAAAAATACTAAGGAAGTATAGTTTTCTATTTTGAATTGAATTGCCCCATAAACAGAAAATATTATTCTATTTGTTCTTTGCCCAACATGTCATTTTTTCAGACTTTTGTTTCGGTTGAAAATACAATCTCATGTGACATTTATACTACAGATTTTAAAGACAGGCACTTGCCAGGCTTTGAATCTCTTCAATGAGAACAGGAGATAAATAAATTCAGAGTCTTTAAAACTGCATTTACTAACTTTTCATTGTCATACTGGAAAACATCAGTGAATAAAGTATTCTTCAAAGAAGCCACTAGGTTGTTACATTTAAAACACCCCAAACCATTTCCTCAATTGTACATTATAATGTGTCTTGCTGGAGCTCAGTGATGTGCAGACCAAACAGAAACAGTTAATCATTTGTAGAAACATTCTCATTTCTATCAGTGCAGGAAAAGAAAGGGTCATCAGCGAGGCTGGATTCTTCTCTTTTGAAAAACATCATTGGAAATGCATGTGATCCCATGAGCCTAAGCACACCCTGGATAAGATATATTTATCACTAGTATGCACTCAAGCAGCTTCATAGGCTGCCAGGAACACTCAAAAGCATCCTTCCATGGACTTGGTATGCATAGGAGACAGCAGAACAGAGGAATAGTGCGCTCCTGCTTTCGTGGTTAGGACCAGTTTGGACACAGCCACCAGGTACCAGCAAAGCACTTCTTTAATTGCTATTTGGGCACTGTGTTGTAAATTGTCTTAAGCAAGGAGGATTTTATGAGTGTGAGCATCCCATTGCTCTTCTTCCAGCCCTACCCAGCGTTACTCAAGCTATCACATGTAGGACAGTTTACCCTTACACAGTCCTAACTCACTGCACAATGAATTATATTTGAAAAGTGAAGGGCACTTACTTTGCAAACTTCATATTTAGAAGTTTAATTAAATATCTCAAGAAGGAGGTGCTAGTAAGGACTCCAAAGTCTTTGGAAGTTAGAAGGCTTGACTTCTGCATGAACCCTCTTATCAGAACAGAAATCAGACTCATAGTCTTCCAAGGACAGAAAGATGAAGCAAACTGAATGATCCTACAGAATTAAACACTGCTATGAAAAGCTGTTGAAAATAAAGCAAGTGGATGCTGTAATCACAGACCTGCAAGCATGAGATAGCAGTGAGTTAGTCTTTGTATCTTGCTTTTACAATACGTATAAACCCCAAACCATTTCCTTCTAAACTGCAAAAGCAGATTCCCCTATTGATAGGGATGCTAAAAAAACACCTTCTACTACAACAGAAGCAAATTTTAAATACACCAAATTATAAATGCACCAGCATTTAATTTTGCATTGAAATATGATTAAGCTCCTTGATTTAAATTAAACAAGAAAAAATAATTGCAGTCTTGCATGTCTTCACTGATAAAAACCAAGGAAACCTCAGAGCACCTCCTCACCACAAGAATATTTCCTTCCTCATCTCCTCCCTTGCTTAATTACCGAAATCTTGAGGTACAAACTGTACAACAGACACAATGTAAAATAAAACTGCTCTACCATATATTATCAGAACAAGAAACCTCATCTCCTTCTACAAGTATGAGCCATTTTTTGCAGTTACTAATTATTAGGTAGGATAAGGAAGAATTCAGGAAAAAAAGGACATAAAAAGTGCAGAGCAGTTCAGCACTAAAACATCAAATGAAAAAATATATCTCATTAATTCCTTCTCCCAGTTTTACCAGCAAAAACCCCCATACCAATTATTTTAAAGTATAACAACTGTCAAGTTGTGCATCAATTCATGTTCCATAGCATTTATATGCACCAAAAGCAAATCTGCAAACAATGTGGCAAAATGTATGTTTGCATGTTTCAGCAGGCAATCACATGGCTGAAGGGAAATGCAAATGCAGTCCTGCTTAGAATCTGCTTGTCTTTTGATGAGAAGAGAGGCCAGGATCAACCAAAAGAAGACATGCAAGAAAGTTAAAAAAAAAATTAATTAAAAAAAAAAAAACACCTCTGCACCTCTGTGTCTTTCAAAAGTTTGGTATTGATTTCTTTGATGGAAAACTCAAAACTAGCAAGAATGACACATTCTCATCTCCTTGCTTCCTGATAACAAGAGTGTTGATGTAGTCATATTTATGGACATAATGTTGAGTGCTTATATGTGTCTTTTTATACAGAGGAACATTGAGATTATTCATTTAAATGCATTTAAAATGCATATTTCCTTTTTATAGGATCCTTTTAGTAGCTTCAAAACTATAACAGGAGAAAACCACATAGACTTACCATAATTTAGGGTTGTTTAGTAAACCATCCATCTGTTGTAAATCCTCTAGAGCTCAAACATAATCTCAATAAATAGTCACTGAAAAGATTTAATTTATAGACCTCAAAGACCCTTGATTTTCAGATTCTTCACAGACTAACTGGAAAGCCTACTACATTGTATTTAAATAGCAGAGATGAAACAGCAATGAAAAGGAAATAAACCACTGGCTGTTTTGTCCTAAATATTGTTTTATATACAGTTTACAGTCAAATTGCTTTGGAACAGAACTGCAGTTTTTGCCCTACAATTTAAAAATCCAAACAAAACAAGACCAAGCCAAGCAAAATCTCCAGCCTCATAGAGACCCTGTTAAATCTGCAACTAAACCCACTTTTGAAGCAGAAAGGACGAAGTTCAGGCTGTGTCCCTGTGAGCACATTTAAGTATGTGGCCAGAGCTGCTGTTCTACAGAACCCCTTGCACCACTGGAGATAATTCTGCACATGCCTTTGATGACTTCTGCTTTCTCTGCTTACCTGAGCGAATTCCAAACACGGCTGCAAATGGCAGGGGGGCCTTTGTGTGTTTGGATTTTTGTTTTCAAAGTAAGACCACAAGACATAAGGTGAAGTGCTTAGAGAAATAGATATTCTCATTGACTGAGGTGTAATTCACTGCACATTCCCTGCTCAGCAGGAGCATTGCATTTTTCTCCTAGATGGTGTCTCAAACCACAAGGAAATGCTAGAGCAGCCAAGATCCTTTCAAACAATGTCATCTCCACCAGTCAAAAATACTTGTCCTTTTTTTGCTGCTAGAAAATGGAGATAAATTACATTTATCAGAACCCAGATAGGATGTATATTAATAAAGAAAAAACAAGCAAGCAGATATTGGACCTTGAAACTTCTGAATTCCATCTGCACCCTCGTTCACTTTCCAGCATGCACCCCAAGTGGAAAATGAGTGCACTGGAAACATGTTCTTAAGGACTGGAATATATGGTTGTGAAAAAAGGAAGGAACCATAAAGTGAAGCAGAGAATTCTGTTTTTATATTTACAGCTTTTTAAGTTTTTCATCACTATACTTACTGTATGTTTGCTGGTAAGTTTTCTATGCAGTTCAAGCAGAAAAATTGAAAAACTGAGAAAAAGAAATCCCACTGCGTTCAACAATGGCAGTATCAGACAGTGGCAACACCCTCATAATAGATGCATTCCTAGTGAAAGAAAATGCTGTACTTCTTACTCATTTTTCTGCCTGAAGTAACAAGTGAAACAAAACAGGGAAATACCCCTCCAGCTTGCTGTACCAGGAACATTTTGTTTAGAAGAATGGGCAAAACTATTCCCATCAACTGGCTCATTCAACAATGCACAATTTTGGAAAAGTGCTGAAAAATAAAATCAGTGTACAAACTCAAGAGAATAATTTTTGTTTTCATCCAATTTCAAATGCACATGTAACTTAATGAAAGGCCCATGTTAAAAGCTGATCACATGATTTTGGAACCCTTCTGAGCTGCTTCTGAACCCCCTTTCTTCTCACTCTCCTTAAACAGCCAAACATGACCAGATTGCTAGTCCAAGTAACTCACAAGCTTACAGTTAACAGGTAAGAATCTTCCCTTCTTTCCAGCTTTTAATCTGCCTCCTACAAAAATGACCATGATTTCTTAATATCTTAGGGCAGAGAATCATATTTTCTACTTAAAAAGAATATTTTTTGGAAAAAAATAAATTCACAAACCAATGAAGAGTTTATGAAAATGTAAGAGCCCATGAAAATAAAAAAAAAAATTATTTTCCTATGACTGCAAAATATATTAGTTCTGTGGAAAAATTCCAAATTCATACTTGGGTAGGCAATAGGGCTGGCAAAGTGAGTCCCAAATTCACTAAACTTGAGAAATTGTAGGCTGATGAAGAAGAACCTTGAGAATGAGGAATGCTGACTTAGCCTCACCTCTGCCTTGTACTACAGCCTTCACTGAAGTCAACGTGCTTTGCACAGCAGAGAGTGAGACACACAGCAATGTTAATACATTTTAATTGACATTGCCTTCCCTATACCACGGTCTGATATTTTTTGAAAATAATTACAATTATCTTTTATCAAGACATACCTAGTGGAGATTGAAGTCACTTCCATGATACCTTGAGCAAGCGTAGTGAATAAAGTACATAAAGTCCTACAGTGAAATTCAATCTTTATTGAACCTGTTATTCTCAAGATTGCAGAGGTTATGAAAACACGCTCTGTATCCCCACAGTAACTTGAAAAAGCAATTTAATTACTTCTATCCTACATAATGAAGTTTTATCTTTACCTTTGCATCAAATCCAGATGTATCCTTAATTTTCATTTGCTATTTTGATGGACTTACTTCATCTGGGAGTCTCTTTTGTCTTCTTAAGAAATATCAACTAATCGCTCTTCCCATAAAAAGTTTTTTGATTGATGAGCAGATGCTTAGTTTGTAATGATATTTCTGAGGTTAGTCTGCTCTAAATGAAACAGATTAGCTAATTTTTAGCCGCTGAAGAATCATCTTAAATAAAGGTCACAGAACATCTCACTATGCAATTAATAAAGATTCAGCTAGTAATTCCTTGATCAAATATTAGTATTTTTGATTGGTCCCAGAAGAAATATCCTTTTTTAATGCAAACCTGGCACATGAATCAGAGCCACAGCTGCTGTCTGATATAATCACTGTACAATATTCTAATCCCATGAACTCTGACTCAGCAAGCATCTGCTTTCCAAATAAACTTTATCAAACAATGTTTTTTCTCCAGAATTTTGCCAGCCAAGGTTTAAAAGGAAATAAATTTAAAACCCTTTTGCAGATGCATTTTGAAGTCAAGTACTGTATTTTACCTTCTTTCCAGAAGACATTCCCTAGGATTTAAATGGTTATGACACTGAGTTAGACTGTTTAATTAGTAAAGAGGACACTGGTTTTTTTACTGGCATTTTATTCAGGCTACAGTTATAGGATTCATTGGATCCACAAAGCTTGATGTGCAAGTTTTAATTGTTAGTGTTTTACCATACCAACAGTCCCTTGGATAGTAGGAATGAAGTAAATTTATAACATCCATGTTTAAGTCTGTACATTGATTACCTGTCTGCTTCTAAGCACACACAGAAAGACATAGTGGATGTCCAGAGCTATCATTCTCTCCTACTACCTTGCAATTAAAACCACAATTTTGTGATTGCAAATTTCCCATACAGTTTATAGACTGAGACCTTTCCTACCACTGACAGAAAAAAATTTCAGTTGCAGATTATTTCAGAAATGTTAATACCAAAACACATGGACCTTTCAGGAGAGGCAGAATGCCAGTTCCTTCTCATCTTTTTGCCTTAATGCTTTTTGAAGTGAAATCATTTGGATTGCAAACAAGCAGTAAGATCATTCTGCATAGCTGAGGGTGAGCCAGAAAGAAGGAACATCACAGCAACATCGTCTTATAAAAGGAAAAGCACAAAATCATAGAAATGGTGACATGGAACTTTGCAAACCTGAGGTCCATCTAGCATTCCACCCAAACCAAGACTATTACCAACATTGTACCATTATTACCAACTCCAGGTCACCTGGAGTTTTATCAAGCCAAGTCTTGAAAAACCTTCAAGAATGGGCACTTTGGATGACCTGTCCCAGTGCCACACGATCCACCTACTGAAGCTCTTTTTTTGATGTGCAGCCTAAACCTTCTCATACACCATCTTCTTTTGCCACTTGTTATATTCTCCATCACTACTTAGAAGACCTTGCCATATCTGTAAATGCTTTCAAGGCATTTCTTCACTATTGGAAAAGCCCAGTTCCTTCAATATCACTCACACAGGATGCGAATTCCAGCTCCTGCTCATTGCAGCAGCCCTCCCTTAACACCTTTCCAGTTTCCCAACATCCTTAAAACACCGAAGTCTTGTGTGCAGCCTCACAGAGTGACATGGAGGCAAATAAAAGCTCCTCTCAACCTGATCTCATTCCTTTGCATACACCAGTGAAGAATTGCTGAGGAGACATGGTGTAAACATGTAATTAATACAAAGGAGCCTTAGCACAGCACATTCACACACCACTGACAGGTGCAGAACGAAACACAGAATACAGGATCGCATGTTGCATTGCTTCTTCTCCCAAATTTGAGGTAGGCTGGATTTCCAAAAAATATTGCTCCACTATGAGGAATATACTTTCTCTTCACCCCCTTCATGTGTTGGCTTTTATTCCTAAGGGCTTGCTATGCTATCTTTGCCGATTATAACAGGACTTAGTATGCATGGCTTTGACAGCTGCCTATTTCAGGGTGGAATAATTCCCCCCTGAAAACATCTGTCTTACTCAAGTGGAAGTGAAGGGAATCTAAAGCTCAGATTCCCAGTGCCTGTGACAGAGCTTTACAGCTCTGTAGGTGTCTACAAATGAAGGAGTCATTTGTGGTAGATACAAGCAGCCAAACACTTTCACAATCTTTTTTTTTAAACCAATACAAGAACCATTTTCAAAACAATGTTACATTATACCCTCTAAGTTATTGACAGGTTTGAAGATAAACTACTACAAAATAAAACACCTTAAAGACAAATTAGTCCTATAATTGGTTAACTATTGTTCTTTATCCAACACATATTAAGAACATTCTGTATGTATTCAATCATTATGGATTCATTAAAGATAATTGCCACATTGATACAGTCTAAAGCTATTTTCTAAAAAGAAACCAACATAAACAAACCTCCACTGTAAGATTCCATCTTCCTCCAAGTGTTACACAGTTAAAATAAAACCTCTGTATTTAAAACTAAATGTTAGTATTAGCATAAGCAACTATAATTGAGGTAACAGCACAAGAAACATTATTCCCTATTATTTCTAATAATTGCTAATAAGTTCAGAGTAAAACATACGCTACCCTAGTTGAATACAAAGTTATGATTAACTAGTACAAAAATAAAATAGCTAATTTCAGTGGAGGAAATCTTTACAGAAGTCTGTTTTAGTGCCATGGGAATGAGAAATCTCACTGTCCTAGGACTGACTTTTTTAGCTTACTTAAGATACTCGCATTTTCCAAAAGCTACTTTTACAGCCTAAATCAGCTCCCAGTTATATGCCATATTAGTTTTACTGATTCTTGACTTCTCAGGGTTTAACCCCAGCCAGGAACTAGTAAGTACCATGCAGCTGCTGACTCACCCATCTCACCCTCCATGGGGTGTGGGTTGAGATAAGACCAGTTTAATATTTGAAATAAAATTGTTATTATTGTTGATCACCCCCACTGGGATCTGACAACCATCCATCTCTCATCCATCTTGTCAATTTATTCCTAAAAACTGCATCTCCCCAGCAGGTTCTTACTTAGCTTTAGGGCAAAACTGGCTTTCTGTGGGATTTAGATTATTTTCTTCCTCTTCTCAAAACTTCTTCTTCTGTTACCTCACATGATGATGCCATCAATGTATTGAGGTGTTCCCCAGCTTCACCCTGTTCCAGTGCAGTCTGGATCAGTCCTGGGCAGATGGCAGAGCTGTGTGCTCATCCCTGGGACTGTCAATCCCAGGTGTACTGGACACCCCCACAACTGAAAGAAAACTGTGGCCTGCACTCTGCCACCAAAGGGGTTGAGAAAAATCCATTAGTGATATCAGCTGATATCCATCAGCTGTGCTTTACCACTTGGCTGCCATTGCCTCAAGTTGCTATTGAAGTTCCAGCATGTCCAGAACAGCAGCACTCAGTGGCAGGGTGACTTCATTCAGGCCACCATAATCTCCTGTTAGATCTCCTGTTAGTGCCCACTTTCCATTAGAACTTTGCACTGCCATATGGGGCTGTTAAAGAGTGAGTGGGCCCTGCTGATCGTTCCTTGGCTCTCCAGTTGATGGATTAGTCTGTGAATGGGCACCAGGGGGTCTCTGTTGGTGAGATGTTGCCACTGGTGATGTGATCACCATCCGCACCTGCTGCTTATTGACGTTCAGCAGTGGCACAACACAAGGGTCATCCAAGAGACCAGGCAAGGTACACAGCTCCTTTCCCCCATCTTCGAGGGGGAGGTGGGAGGAGGAAGGGGTGCCAAGGCCATTTAATCCACACAATCCAGTAAACCTGGTTGTTCCTCTCCTCCGCATGGCTGGAGACAGGGCCCCTCTAGTCCTGGTCATAGGGTTCTCCATTTATTTCTTGTAAAAAGAGATTAGAATTCCTTTACACAGGATCAGGAGGAAGATCAGCTATTCCACTATGTCTGGGGAACTGCTCACTGGAGACTGAAGCAGCAACTTTCCTGGGAGAACCCCCATTTGTGATTGTTTTTCTTTGTCTCACATGCCCACGCCTCTAGGCTTGAGGTATATTTTCCATCCTGCTTTCTCTCCATGGTCCTTCAGGTAAAAGCATGGGGTACTCTGTGGTAAACACTTTCTGTAGCCTCTCTTACAAAAGAACATTTACTGTTAACAGCTGAGGTACTGGTCTGTACAGGTGGGGGGTACGACATACCCTCTTGAAATTGCTGGAATTCAGTACTTGCCCCTATTATCCCACACACTCTGCTGATGCCATGATGATTTTTTGCCTTTTATTTTATACCCCTGTTATGCCTTTTTACAACTTCTGTATTCTTAGTGCTTTTTGCCTATATTATTGGACTTGTTTGTTAAGCTAACAAGTTAAACATTTTAGAGGTTTTGTAGTTAGGGATCAGTCTCCCCAGGCCCCGAGGTCCTCTCCAGAACACATTTTTTAAACTAAGATAGAACCATCCAGGGGAAGGTTCCTTGGGGAGGGGGGCTCACTCGAGCCTCTCATTGGGGAATTTATGATAGATATGCTAATTAGTAAAACCTATAATGTTATACCAGATCTTTGGGGGGAGAATTGCAGTATGCATCAAGGTGCATTCAACCTGGATGTGGTGCACCTAAGGACCCTTAAAATAAATACCAAGGTAAAATCCCTTTTTCCCTTCTAACCATGTTTGCCTCTTGTTTTTAAGACCAGGAAAAGGCATCACTGCCACTCCTGATTATCCAGCCTCAGGATCACCAGATCTCTGGGTGGCATTGTTAAATAGTTGTTTAACCTTAAATAAGACCTGGAACACATTCAGAAGATACAGCAATAGGAAAATGCTGGTTTGAACATCTCAAGGTCATTCAAAATTCTGAAGAGCTATTGTTATTATCCTGGAGGAGAAGGAGAAGAGAAAGGCAAGTGCCTCTGCCACGATTTGGGTCTCAGAGGAGAAAAGGTAAAAAAAAAACTTACTTATAGTTTCCTGGAGTATGAATATGACTGTAATGCTGAGTACAAAAACCAGATTAGTTTCACAACCAGCAATTCTATCACATCATTAGCCAGTGTTTCTTACAAAGTACAACAACGTGACAACCTTAGTCCAGTTCCCACAGGTATTAAACAACACAGCAGGGAACATGTACTGAAAGTAAGGGATTACATAATGCAACTTAAAAACAGCCACATCAACTTTGAGAGCAAAGAAATTGCTGTGACCAGTGACGATTAAGTATAATAAATGGTTATAAAAAATTTGTTCTAACACATTTTAGGTAGATTTGTCATTAACTCAATCCACTAAGCCCCACATTGGGCATCAAAAAGACTGTCTTGGCTTAACCCAGTTGTCAACTAAGTACCACATAGACACTCACTCACAGCCTGCACACCTGCCACGGGATGAGGAGGAAAATCAGAAAAAAAAGGTAGAACCTATGGGTTGGGATAAGAACAGTTCAATAATAGAAATAAAATCAAATATAATTACAATAATAGAATGAAAAGAGAGTTTTATAAAAAGAGAGAAATAAACCCCAAGCAGAACAAGCGACGCTCAGCAGTTTCCCACCACCCACTGACCAATGCCCAGCCTAGTCCCAAGCAGCCATCGGTCACCCACAGCCAACTCTCCCAGTTTATATACTGAGTGTGGCAGTCCATGGTATGGAATGGCCCTTTGGCCAGTTCAGGTCAGCTTCTCCTGGCCATGCTCCTTCCCAGCTTCTTGTGCACCTCCTCACTGGCAGAGCGTGGGAAACTGAAAAGTCCTTGACTCAGGGCAAGAACTACCTAGGCACAACTAAAAATTCAGTGTGTTATCAACATTATTTTCACACTAAATCCAAACCACAGCACTGCAGCAACTACTAGGAAGAAATTTAACTCTATTCCAGCCAAAGCCAGGAAAGTCCATATTATTACTTTTAATCTACTACACATTCAAAAGCTGCTGCACTTCTATAATTATTAATAACAAGTTACTAGCTCTAGTTTCAGGCCTGATTTAATGATACCCAACTAGAAGGTCACACTTCAGGTCCTGCCATCATCCTCACTGAGGATTTAAATTTCATGCAGGTCCTAGAGGCAGATGCAAGTACTATAGAAATCCATTTGACATCATGCTCTTGGAACGGCAACACAAAACAGGACATCATCACAGGGTTCCCAAAACATTGCCCTCATGGGGGAATGGAAGGAGCAGCTGGAGAGAGAGCCTTGAAAATCCCTAGTCTTCCTTCGGCCTAAGAGGTATGAACTGGCAGGCAGTGTGAGAGCCAATGTGACTGCCCTGGAGATGTGTACTCCAACAGGTAGCCCCAGAATAACAAAGATGAAGAGGGCAGAGTAAAGGAAGTGTCCAAGGAGTACATGGGCTGCAAAAGAGAGGGGAAGCAAGAGTTCTCTGGCCATCAAAATAATGAGCGGAACAGGTAGAAAGGGAAGACGAATACCAACACTGGATACTCATGAATAACATGAAAATGATAAACACTGACAGGGAATATGCTGACAGGGAATAGAAGCAAACAGGGAATCACAAGGCAGGGGTGGGTATCTGGGAAGTGACAGACTGAAGAAAACAACAGACAAAGCCAGGAAAGAGAGAGTAACACTGAAGTCCCAACATTTTATTTATTTCAGATTTACCTGTTTTGATATTCATTTGTTGAAGGCAAGATTCCTTTTGAACCATCAATCATTTTTGCAAGATGTGACAAGTAGTTTTTCATCTAGACTCCCTTTTTCCATTTCCTTTTCCCTTGCCTTTTTGAAGACCAACACATCGCTTCACTAATCTATCAATCACTAGCACTGTACAGCAAGGCATCAATTTTGGGCGTACAGGCATACCATGCACACTCTTCCTCAACAGCAAAGCAGAGGGAGGGAGGGGAGACTACCTTCTGAGGAACTGAGCATAGCAAGAAAGACCTACCTTACAGAGACTGGAGTGTCTGCAGAGAGAAAGTCACAGCTCAGGCTGGGGATGCTGCAGCTTCACACAGAGACTGCCCAGAGCCAGCAGCCAACATCCAGACCTCAGAGAGTCAGATGGAAGGAAGACTCCTCAGTATCAGAGGAGTCAGTGCAGCATTTGCTGCTATTTAGAGCCATTAAACTGCCTAGAAGCAAACACCTTTTGAACAGACACGGTGGTTTTAAATCCACAAAAGTGTTATATACTCTCTTTTCATTCCATCTTATCTATCTACTCTGGGTTTTCTGGATTTAAGAAGTTATTCTAGCTTTGACTCGGATAAAATCAGTCTTGAGTTCAAAAGCTTTTTGTCTTCTTCAGAGAGCTTATTATAGGATAAAGATCTATGTACGTCTACCTCAAAAGTCTGACTCAAAGCTTTATTCACAGAGCAGATGAGGAAAGCAAGAGCAAGCCTTCATCTGGAGAAGACTTTGTTGCCATGAACAGGCTCACATTTAGGATCCCCCAAAAATTGACTCTGCTATTCTGTGACCTTGCCAGAGCAAGCTACTGTGTGAGCAACCACAAGGACATGTCAACATTCTTGGAGGACAAGGGAGCTGGAAATTAACCTCACTTCAGCCTAGAAATTCCTGGGAGACCTGCTGAGCTTAAGACAGAGCAGTGCAGAAAAGAGTCCCATTTCACAGCTTCCCTTCCGAGGAAATGCTTGTAAGTTTCTAATGGCTGTGTTGGGAAACAGGGCTCAAGCCTGACTATGTGATTGCCCTTGAAAAGAGCAGACACTGGCTGTAGGAGGCAACAAGTGGCAGCAGCTGGAACAAAAAGAGGTCTTCCCTGTGATTTGGGTATTCCAGGCAATTCACAGCACAGCAAGTCTGACCAAGTTGATGGTTACTGATGAGATGTTACTTCACAGAGCCTACTCAAGTGACCTAACACAGAGGGATCCAGTATGGAAGATTTCACAGAAACCTTTGTGACTTTCTGTGTTTAGCAAAAGGAAAAAAAAAATCAAGTGTAGATGGTGTCTGAATGATATGCTGTAACTGAGGAGAAACTAGAGGTATTGACTTCTATGGGGAATACAGACACAGCTTTTAAGGCAGAGGTAGAACACCATGTACAGTAACAGACTCATCACACACCGGTTTTCTGGAAACAGAGTGACGTCCAGTACCTTTTCTTCAAATTAAATTATTCATGAGGAAAGGATGAGTTGGAAGCTGATTTTGACTGAATTAACCTGCCAACTCATGGCATATGTCATGTACCTTGATTCTCTTTCCTCTGGAATTCCCTGAAGAGACTCCAAGACAAGAGAGAATGACTTTGAAATGAGGCCTCTACAGTCAGAGATCACTTGCATGAGAGAAAATAACTAGAGTCCAACCTTCTGAAGTGCAAGGTTCTGTAATTACTTAAAGAAATATTGAAGAGAGGTTGTTTTTTTTTTTCTTTAGAGACAGATGGTAATACAGGTCATGCTACACTTAGGTCACTGCTTATATTAAAATCTTGGTCCTTTAGTCTACCATAGATGCATGCTTTCATCAAAGTTTTCCACTTTTTTCCCATGTTGACAACAAAAAAAAGCTTAAACTGACAGAGAAAGTGGTATCTTGCTTTCTTAAAAACACAGAATTCCACGAGCAATCAAGCAGTTATTTCCAATCCCAGATCTCCATCCCCCGAGATTTCCCTAGCATCTTTTCTTCCAGAACTGTGTGCTCTAAATTGTATTTGCTACAATTATGAGATTGTCACCGAAGCAAATCAGGATGCCCTGGTCTTTAAAATGCATTTAGCCAAGTGATAATAGGCAAGCACTGGCTTGTAAATGTTTACTGCTGTTCCGTGCATTATTCCTCCCTTGTTAAACTGCTGCAAAAAGATTACATGCAATTTAAAACTTGATGGATGTATACATACCAGAGCAAGAAGCATAAGAAATTGTTACATTACTGCTAAAATGATTGAGACCATGTGATTACAGAAAGCTCCATAAAACCCTGAAAAAGGCTTTGATTCAGTAGAGTGGAGTAATATCCGAGCAACATCCCAACATCGCATTCAACTGGACACAAGATTCTTTTCTCAATAGCAAGACATATAGGAAAGACCAATATTTTTACTTTGTTTAGAACACCAACTAAGCCCGTTCCTCTCTTTTCTGCGCTACATATAAAGCAGTTATCAAATCTAAGACACCACCTTCTATTTTTTCCTCAGTTTTATTACTAAATCTGTCGTGAAACTTTAGTTTCATGAATTTAATAGTTTGGGGACACTGCAATATAAAAAATACTGGAAATTTTGCAATAAAAAATGTAAGAAAATGTTATTTGTTCTAAAACGAGCCAGAATAAAGTTATTTATCAGTACAATTCTGCTACATTCTGTTTATTTTATTCCATTATTTAAAAATTTATTTAAAAATTTTTTTAAAAATTTGAAGCAGCACTATTACTTCCTTGCTAGACTGGATGGCTGCAATCAAAATGAATTTTCTGCCTCAACTCACCTTTTTATTTCAGACAATTCTAATTAGGCTGTTCTCAGGAATGGAAATGAATGAAGTACACAAACTAAAATATATTTTCTGTTGTATCAAAGCAAAAACCCCATACATGCCTGGTCTCAGTGAAGCCAATACACAGCAACCCCAAGCACACAGGTCCATTGCCATTCCAGACAAATTGGAGGCATTATTGTTCAGATGGAGGCTCATGGACTGCATTTAAAAGTTTCTTCACCATCCAAGAACGGCCTTGTTCTGGAAATCCAGTGAAAATACTCTGCTGGCATGAAGTGAGATAATACATACACTGATCAGTTTCTCCTGACTGGTCTTTCCCAAAGCAGCAGCCTAGCACTCAATTCAGGCACATGCAGATAGACAAACAAATGAATTTTTGCACTGGGAAAGATCAGGAGGCACACAAACCAGCTGAGGTGTATGTGGGAGCTACAGTGAGGGGATGGAAAGTCACACTGTGCTTGGCTATCCCAGTCCATACTTCACCTGTTATTTGTGATCAGACACAACAGAGTTAAACTTCATCAAAGCTAATATGGGTGTCAGAACTCAGGCCTCAAAATTTTGAGGTTTTGCCACCCTGAGTGTACCTTTAAGTTGTAAGAGCTACACAGAAGAAAGTGGATCAACAAGCAAGACCTGCGGCCCAGTGGATGCTTATCAATCCACTCAGATAACAGTAAGGCCAGTGACAATTAATTACAAATTGCACTGGCTATTAACGTGAGAAACTCTTGTCTGAAAAGTAGGATCTGATAGCTAGCATAGGAACATCAACCATGCAGACCAGCAAATCAGACAGCAGAAAAGTCATAAATCTTGAACACCTCCCAGCCTTTGGGAAGAAACACCTTTTGGTGTTGAAAGGTAAGCTATACTTCATCAGCTTCATATTTTTCTAAGAAAAACAAAAATAAACGAGTTTCACAGAAACAAAACTCTTGTACCCTTAGGGATTGATTTGTTCTTGTATGTATTCACCTGTCACCCTACACAAGTGTCCCTGATACAGATGTCCAAGTGCAGATAACACAAAATTTAGAGAGTACATCTGGTGGGCAACTAGCTGGCAGAGTAAGGGCCAAGATCTGGCACGTGGGTCTTTAAATACACAATTTGCTTGTGCAGCATTTGTGCAGCATCAGTTCAAATCACAGAAGAAGCACCACCCAATCACTTCTTACAGCTTTCCCAGAGGCAGCTGTGAGACACATCTGCACTGGCAGTGCTGGCAATGCATCTGTGTTGTGGCATCTGTCAGAGAGGCAGTTCTTGTTTGGGTTGTTTGCTCTTCAAATTCTGCTTATTGCTCAACATTCCCAGGCAACGCTACTCACCCCTGGCACCTTCTACAGTCAAGAGAGAATAGTACCTCCACAAGGTGGCTTACCTTAAGGAAAGAGGCAAAAAAGCATATTCAGACATTTGGATCGAGATATTAATACCACTCATAGCAACACTATAAAGGAAAGCAATTTTGAAATTTTATTGTAAGTGCAAAATACTTACAAACAGCTGAATATGCTGAGGAAATGTAGAAACACAAGAAACATTATTATTCGAAATCAAATACTCTACCAGAAAGATATTTTTAATCAGTGCTGTAAATGAAAAATAATTTTCAGAAGACCTAATAGTGACTATGAGCTCCTTTCACTTGATGACATTAATTTTGAGGACATTAGAAGAGACAGTACAAGACCTGCGACAATCTTAAAGAATCACAACTCAATTAGTAGGAATTAGAAAAATCATGCTGTTATCTTCAAGTCTGAAAGAAAAAGGCTTTGGGCTCAGTTATGGAGGCATTAACACATCAGATTAAAATTAAACAAGGATAATAGGAATAGAAAGTGGTGTTACAAAACAAATGCCTGGACATCCTAAATGGAAGCAGAAGTGGGGAAAAAAAAAAAGATCACTCCCAAAAGAAGTATTTGCTTTTAAAATTTTGTTGTTTCAGTGTCTATGATAAATTAAAAGAACTGAAAACTTTAACTTTATAAAGTAAAATTTGCAGGACTAATATTCACAAGGTTTTAAAACATTTTATGTACATCTGGACACTTTAAGTGTTCTCTGCCACACTCAGGGCATGAACAAAGCAACTGGTGGCATCTTCCCATGTACTCTGTATTGTTTTACTCCTTAAGTTACCTTGAGATTTCTCATAATAGAATTTGCTTTCCTGATATCCATGAGGGTAGAAAGAGATGCATTAATGTGAAATTTCAGAGAAAAACACAGAATAAATTACAATATATAACTGAGCTGGTCCCTAAAATGCAGGTAAAAGTAGGCAGCCAGGCAGATCTGAGATTTCAAAGAAAAACAAACAGAAAGCAGTTGTCTAATCTGCAAAGGCAATATCCAAAAGCCTATCCCACATCAGGAGGAGTGACTCAAAGCCAAATGGAGTAACACCTTGCTTCTAGATAAAAAGCTATTGGGGATTACTTTAATAGAGAACACTTAAGTAATCATGTTTGATGGGTAAGACTGCATCATTTATCAAAAATCTATGCTAAAATTTAATTTTCTGTGTGAGTCAAAGACAGCAGTGGCAGTACTGCTTGTTGTTGCTGATCTGTGGCTGCTGATGCCTTCTGAAGTGGAAATGATGGATGCCATATGTTCTAGCTGTGATTAAATTTGCTTTGACAAAGCAGCATGGAAATCTGATTTTCAATAGACTCTTGCATTTCACCCAGTGCTGAGTAAACAGATCCACAATGTAATGCTATATGGTTGTCAAGCTGATGGCTAATTCATTCTGCCAGTCCAATCAATCTATCCATTAAAATATTACCTGTCAATATCAAGTAGGTTCAGCTTGGAAATTGCATGGAAACGGGAAGCTGTTTAGAAGTAAACAATGTCAAAGCCAAATGTATCATAAAGCTATTTCCCCAGGCCCTCCCAACAGCTTCAGTCAGCCCCAGTAAAAGGTCAGCAGAAGCCTCTTGCTTCAGCATGCTTGATGCTTCTCAAACTTCTCACCATGCCACGGGACAAAGGTACAATGTACCAAAACCCACTCTTGCTTGTGTTGGTGCTTGAAGAGAAGGAAGCAGAAAATCACATTAAGAATACAGCTTATCTGAATACTATTATCCCAGTACTAGGAAAAACTGCACCTAAGCTGCCTTCAGTGGGAGACATCCTTCATACCTTGTCTGATAGGGAATAGGACTTGGCAAAACACAGTGGTGAGATTTTTCACTGCACTGAGTGCAGGCACCCTCACATAACCTTTTAGTTTTACCCTTCATTTGGAGGAAATTAGGATATTACCCACTAATCTTTATCGGCAGCAGCTCTGTGGACATTCCTGCCCTCTCCGCGGTGCCTGAGTGCTCCTGCCAGCTGTCATAACCACACATGCGTGATGCTCCCAATATAATCTCTGCTTTCAGCTTTCAGCTCCTCACCACACAGCAAATCAACGTGGCAACTACTATGAGTATATGCTGAGTATAAAGGAAAAAAACCCTCAAAAATACCAGTGTAATAATTTGTTTTTGTCCTCTTTTTCTTTCTTTAACTGAAGGATGTTTAGAATCATAGTACGGTTATCAGATTGTGAAACAACCCCTAGCCCTTTGACAGTGTCAAACAGAGCAGTAATTAGTAAGCTTAATTGAATCAGGATGAAAAATAAAACCATGCCAATAAGCACCATTTCCTATTCTTCCTATTCCTTGGCTATTTGGACCTTTGGAACTTGAAAAAACAAGTTGATCTAATATAATCCCCTTCCTAAGAGAATAAATAGAGAAGATTTAATTCAAATTATACCAGGAGAAAGCTGAAAGCCCTCGATTCACAGTCACATAATATGACAGCAATTGCCTGACTTTGTCAGAAAATCATAATTGAAAAATGTTTGTTATTTACAGAAAATTAAAATATACTCTAAGCTCTTGTAAGTTCTTTAGGAAACTTGCTGTGTTTCAGAAAGTTCTGTTGAAAACTGTCTTTATTCAACGTAGGCTGAGGTTAAACCCAACTATTAATTTGCCACATCCAAAGTAGGCAACACAGCTACAAATAACTGTAAGAAAAAAAAGTGAGGAACTAAAGGAAAAAGGATTTAGCCTACCTATATCTAGGTCAAATCTGAAAGCTTTCTTTCACTTTCCTCCAGGTGACTTCAACACACACTGACATCTTCTGCATGCCCTATCCTAAGAGACTGTCCTAACTACAGAGAGCCCACTCTTAGTAGCACACCGTCACTTTCACAAGCATTGTCCTCTTTGCACTCCCCTGGGGGTTTAAACAGAATTATGTCCTCTGAAATATATTTACAACTTCTTCTCCTGTCCTCATAATTTCATTACTTCTCCTGTATTCAGAAGGGAGTCTTGTCACTCCTCTTTTTCTTTCCTCAGACATGTATAGATTCCACGTTAGATAAGGCATCATCTCTCGAGTAGCCAAAATCAACTGCTAGACAGGGTAACAGAATAAATGCACTTCAGAAATAATGTCTTGGGGGGCAAACCTGAGTGCTCTTGTTTTTCCAGAACTCTGTTTTTTACCGTCCTGGAATCACAAAGTCTTATTGCTCTGAAGGAAGAACTAAAAATCACCATCCACTCATCCTAGATTTGCCAGCAGATCATTTCTGCTGCATTCTTGGTGACATTTTCTGCCAGTACACTATGAAAACTGAGCAGTCTGAGCTCTGGTTACATTAAGTATTTATGGTGGATGATATCTTAGTGGCTAAGTGATACACTAGGCAAATAAGAAATATCACGCAAGGTATCTGGAAATTTTCCACCAGGAAGAACATAGAAGGGGCAGCTTCCTGGTGTAGTCCAGCTCAGTGTCCCAAGGAAGAGACACAACATGTTCAAAGGTCTAAAATCAGAAGTCGTGGAGCATTTGAGTCTGTTGTGCAATTTTAATGGGGTATGAGATAGAAACTTCTCATTACCAGGCAGGTTACAAAGTTTCTAACTAGAAAGAAATGGCAGGAGACAACATGACAAATGTGAGAAGCTCTTACTGGCATGAGAGACATGGTTTGAACACTGCATAGTTCTGTTTCACTATTAGACTGGCTCTATCTTAGTTTGTTTTACTAAAAAGGTCTAAGAATTTGGCCCAATAAATTAGGGCTGAAATCTGAGGCGCCTTCATCGGCACTTATGCAATGATATACTGTGCAATTAAAAATTCTAACAAAAAGCTTCACTCTAAAGTGCTTGAAAAATTGTGCTTAAACTCTTGTGTGATTAATTTCAGCAGCTTTAAGAGCACTTTCCTAATTAATTGCCCCGTGTGCCTAAATTTCTCTGAAAATTTTCAATTTTTAATTATTGAAAATGATTTTTGAAGAACCAAATCCACTCTTAGAGTATAGGAATATACCAAACTTAAGCTCTGAGTAAATATACAGCAAATAGGAAAGCATTAATTTGAGTGTCAAAAGAGACTGGACAGGAAAAAAAATGAGGCCCACTGAATAACTGTTAATCATGTCTTAACTAGATTAGCATTACAACTAAGAGATAAATTAACCAGAAGACATGAAGTAGTATTGTCTCTCTCAACACCAACACAAACAGAACTAGCAAATTTATCTTTGACAAAATAGAAACACCTCTTGTAATTAAAGAAAAAGCAAGGTAATATTTAACGAAAGCAAAACACAACACTATCACCAATAGCAGACGGAGGAAAGGTACAGAAAGGACAAAATCAAGATGTGAAAAAACTATAGCTAAAACAAAAACTTATAACGAAACCCCAAATACGTCAGCTGCAAACATTTTCCTTAAGGAAACGTTATAGGAATAAACTCACTGGAAGTAAACCTATGAACATAAGACATACAAAACAAGAGTCTCTACTCATTTGGTCATTAGGGAAAAAAAAGGCAGTTGAAGTGTTTTCTTAAAAGTTTCTAAGCAGAGACACTCCCCTGGCTGGCTGAAGTTTTGTCACACCAGGAGGGGTTTCACAGCTGACTTGAACCAATTGTGTCACACACAGGCCTCCTCCTTCAAAGGGTTTCCCCTGGCAGCACCCTGCTACTGAAATCCCAACATTTATACCCCATGCACCAGAATTATAGTAAGGCATAAAATTTTTCACATTTGCACTCTAATGGAACACGTGGCACAGCTGCACCCAGTGGCTGTAAAGGCAACAAACATCAAGACAGAAAAGGGCATTTTTCTAACACAGGACATCAACTAGAGAAAAAGTTCTTGAGGGTCATCAGAGCCTACTAGGAGAACAATATAAAGAAGGCACTGAAAGACTAAGGAATGAATTAACAAGATGTTCACTAGTTTTAACATGGAGCCAGCCACTGAATATTTATTTTGGTGTTCAATTATTTTTCAAGACACTAATTTACATTCCAGTACTTTCATAGCTATGGATACTTCAAAACAAATGAATAAGTTTTAGCATGTCAACTATACCTCAAAACATTTGGTATGTTCATTTTTCAGTGGAAATTATGTGTAATTTGTCACCAGTTCATATTCTACTGCTACTTATTGATTAGGCAACATTTTAGAAAACAACACCAAAGTAGCTTGGGACTTGAATTTCTGAAGGGAGAGGAAGTGGGAAATGGGCCGTTCAATGTTTTTATCTTGGAAAAATACAGTATGATTTTTCAAGCAAGCATCTTTAGAGCTTTTTGCTCTTTTCAACACAGATCTATTGCCATGGCTAGCTGATATTATTCTTGCAGCATTGTGTACCATTAAGGTGTTGAACAGTGCAACAAATTTCTTGATTATCTTGGTTCTAGATAGTATGATGTGTTTCTCTAGGACAATAACAGACTTGCTGCATTGTGTGTTATACTTGTTTTGTTTCCATTTTTTGATTCTACAAGCAACCTTTCTGCTCATCTGGGCAGACTTACAATTTATCATCACTATTGGTTTTCTATGTCAAAAATAATCTGTAAATTTAAACTGCTTTTATCATTATGCAGTGGTAAAACAATGTTCTGAAACCATCCATAAATTCAGAAAGCAGTTTTCCATCCAAACAAAATCAGACATTTGAAGAAATGTAAACAACTGAATCCAGAAAACATGCAAGTTCACTCTTCCACAAAGATTCATTTGATTCTAGATTATACAATCCTTGGGAAAAAAAGCCCAAACCACAAGTCAAAATAATGTATTGATTAGCAACAGACTATGAAGGAGGATGAGCCAATGTTAATGCATTACCAGTGATAAGGAAACCTTGGAAATACTTCATGCCATTCACTAAGATAACAAAACAAAATAACTTTTAAATCAAGTTTTTATTTGACTGAGAACATTTTGATGGGTGGCATTGATTAATACATTGGTTATAGCTCCAAGTTTTCACCTGACCACCCAAAATCAACAGGAATTTTATTGCTATTCAACCACTGCCAGCCAAAAACACAGGTAAATATAAATCACAATGTTATCAAAAGCCCACAGCAGTCAGAGACTGAATATAAAAAAAAATTTAAAAAACTTTTATCCACGAGCAGTTTATCAGTGATAAATAAGCAATATGCCACCAAGTCTTGCTGTATAAATCAGGGAAGAACTGGCTGAGACAATGTTAGTCTGACTAATACCTTAGTTAACAGTCCACATCGGAGACCTCACTTCACCCTCAGTGTTCATAACTAAATATTTAGTCTTTCTACTCTGCAAGCCCCTGTCAAGGTCAGGACAGCTCTCCTGGCCACCGCCAGTGCCAGAGGCAAAGGAATGAGGGAATTGTCACACACGTATCATTGCCAGCCGCTGTGTAATCTGTTCGCTGCACACATCATTATCTTCCACATTAAAAGCATCGTAAGGTTAAACAATATAGTGCATAAAGCTTCCCTACCAACTGATACACACAGGAACACATTCAGACGTGAGATACAGATGGATAATGCTGGGCTGTTAGTGCTGGGCAAGCTCTGATAGCTCTATCACCAGGTATTTTGCATACACAGTTTCAAATTACAGTGAATTAATATTACGATATTTATCAGCAGATAAAATTAATTCTTTCATTGTCAAATATTAGCTTCCTCTTTCATCTTTAGGTTCATGCATGAAATACTGAGGACACAAGCAAGACTTACACCCATAGCAAGAGTATGTTAATTCCCTCAGACATTATTAATGTTTTACAATTTAAAAAATGCAGAAGTCATTTGCACAGTACTTTCTTTTCCAGATACTTGTTCACTCAGAACATTCAAACTTGAATTCCAGCTGACAAAACATTTGGATTTAAAGTTCTTTAAGTTAATTTTACCTAAGTCTCTGATTTGGAATACAAGTGATCACTCTTAAGTTTGTCTCAATTTTTAAGTGACTCAATCAAATTAAGGCCATTGCAATTCCGAAGCAGAAAGGTTAAACAAGGATTTGATCTAATTTAACTAACTCAAACTTGGCCACTTAGTGAATTCAAAGAGGTGGAACCTAATTTAATTAATCTACTTTAAAAATCAATTTGGATTAGTTTTCCTGAATGACCCTGTGTAGACAACCCCCCATTCCTCTAACACGGATAAAAGTATTACTGTGCTAGCCTGCACATATCGATACGAGATGATTAGTTCTCAAATAATAAATTGCAGAATCAGCTAACTAATGTACCACTTGACAGCAAAATTATTTACTTTTCCAGGTTCAGCCTGGGGAACAGAAGGCCCTGAGAGACCTTCCAGCAGCTTCCTTGTACCCAAAGGAGGCCTACAGGAAAGCTGGAGAGCAACTTTTTAGAAGCTGATAGGACAAATTGTGATGGATTCAAAATGTAAGAGGGCAGGTTTAGAATAGATATTAGAAGGAAATTCTTTACTGTGAGGGTGGAAATTCTTTACTGTGAAGCACTGGAACAGGTTGCCCAGAGAAGCTGTGGATGTCCTATCCCTCAAAATGTTCAAGGCCAGGTTGGATGAGACTTTGAGCAACCAGGTCTAGTGAAAGATGCCCCTGCCCATGGCAGGGGATTTGGAATAAGATGGTCTTTAAGTAAAGCTCCCTTCCAACCCAAACCATTCTATAAGTTTATGATTCTGGCTATGTACCGATGACTGTTAATGAAACAGCAGTGGAGCAACACCAACCAGCCGACAGCCAAGCACACTCCCTGTTCACTTAATTCCAGGTCAGGTGGAATCACTGACAGCTTTCAAGGGAGCCAAACAAAGAGCTCAGGTGGGGTGATGTCAAGTGTGACTATGTCCTGTCATCCTCAGGTGCTGGACAGATATTCCCAGATCTGCATCACCTCCTACATGCCCTAGACCGAACAGAAGTAAACAAGGTAGCAGGTAATACACTGAGTTTTCAGTGAAGGCCAGACTCAGTTTGCATCCACACTTGCATAGCTTTGTCTATTGGAGTACAGAGAACTGAGACTTTCTCCTACATTTTTCACAACCCTATATTGACTGGAATAGCTCTCCATTGCCTGCTGTAACCCACAAAATTATTAGTTAAGAGTAGGTGAGCCATTTCTGTAAAACATTAGACTTTTAGATCACTCTACAGCAGGTTTTTGCTCATTTCCTAACAATTTCTCCCAAACGTTTTCAGATGCAAATATTGACAGTTGTTTTAACTGGAAGCAAGCATTAAGTAATTTGGTGCCAATACACAAGTTTGCCCAATATCATCACATTTGGAGCTCCCATTTTTCCTGCTCTGTTTGGGGATCCTAATTTTTAACACACACATTTGAGAAAACACAGATGAATACAAACATCACTCAAATTTTCTTCATCCTCTTTAAATTCAGCAGATATAAATATACAGCTAACAAGTAAATATTTAACAACTGACAAGCATTCAGCCATTAGGATGATTCTTTCTCACTTTTGCCTCACAGCCTTTATGCCTCACAGTGTCTTTATTCTGTGCCATGCTTTGCCTGTTGTGTACAAGGAGGTGAAGGCATTTTCTTCTCTACTCCTATTAATTGAAACACATCATAGATTCAACATCAATAGCAATGGCAGGGACAATAAAGCCACAGAGAAGCATCAACATCAAATGCTGCTGGAAGAGAGTTAAAAAGACTTAAGGGAAAAGAATATAGTCTCCTTCACACCTATTGCCATTGGGTATGGACTGAAAATAAAGCTGTATTTGAGTTACATGCAGTTCTTTTGTGACATTGTAACAGTAAAATGTAGAAAAAACCCCCAATTTTTATCTGCATTCTTTTATGTCCTAACACTTGTAATCAAATACATACCTCATCATTATTTGACTCCCTGCCTTTCAGTTTGTGTTGTTTCCCTGAACATTTTGAGTACCTTAATCAAATAATAAAGTCAACAGGACAAGACATTTTCCTCATAAAGAAAATACATTATTTAGTGAATCAGATCACATTTGTCTTTGTAAAATTTACGTTCAGATGCTCTTCTGAGAGTAATTTAGATTTTAAAAAAGGATGCCAAAACAAGTGCGTTTTAATGTAACCTCAAAAGACCCAGAGTTTAATCCAGGGTCCATACTGCTCTTTAACCACCTATAGCCATAGCAATGCAGTATTTTGCAATATTCTCATGGCTAGACACAAAGCAGAGGTTTAAAATGTGATTTCAAAGTGTGACATGAACCTAAGTGGTTTTTCTTCCATGTAAAACCTGTAGCATTTTAGGAGCTCACATGATCTCTTGACTCTCTCATGTTTGTGTATTACAATGAGCATTTGCCAATAGGTGAAGACATACTTCTGAACAAATTATATTCAGGAGAATCGTGCAAATGGACTGAGGAAAGAAAATATCTCAGTAACACTCAAAGAGCTAGCCCCCATATTACCAGTTTAAGCTCCAGTGTTAACAATCAGCAGCTCTACAACTTTCTCATACATTAGAAAATCACCACTGTGTCATCATTACCCTCTTAAAACAACTGTGTAAGGTTTTTCACATTAGGTATCTGTCTGCAGGTACATCTGTACACACTAACATCTAAGAAGAGCTGTTTGACCTAAACACAAGCGTAACTGTGAACCACAAACTTTTTTATTGCTGCTACCAAAGCAAAAACATAAATGGAAGGAATAAGGATGCCCAAGTGGCTGTTTCATTTAAGTGGATCCTCTCACACCCCTTTAGAGTATTGTAATGGCAGTCATCAATTCTGGCATTCAAGGACAGCAAATGATTTATAGCCAACTACACTAAACTAATTAAAAGCATCTTGCATAGTGCAAGATGAAAATAACTGTCATCTGCTCGAAGTAGGGCATAGGTGAAAACTAGGCTGCAGAAATATTTACAAGGAAGTTCCTTACTTGTTAGAATTGAATACACAGCAAGCAAAAATCAGTGTTCCCAGTGTTCGCATGGATAACAGATTTGTCATTCAGAATGATCAGATCAAAGGGAAAACAAGACGAAAATAAATCAAGAGCTCTATATTCAATAATACTATCTACACTCCCATGTAGTACTTTTCCTTAGTAAATATAAAAGACCTTGATTTTAATTACAAAAAGCTAACAATTAACCTATTTTGGGGTATAATTTACCAGGTGTTTTTAGAATTTTCTATGCATCTGCAGACTTTTAATGAGACTAGTGAAAAAAATTTAAACTTTTACCACCACTTTATAGAAACATCATGGGAAAAGCATTGAAGATATTGATGGCAGTGTATTTTTCCTTTCATTCTATACACTTTAGGTCTAATTTAAGGATTGTCTTTTCTCTGGCACAGCAAGTTGCCACTACCTCTCTTTTGAAAGTTACAATCTTCCCCAGGTATTGCTTGATGCAATCAGCAGGAGTCACGGCCAAAGGCAACAGTCAGAGCTTGTATACTGTGTGTCCTGGCCAAACAAGGAGGCACACAAGTAATATGAACAGTAAACTTGTTTTCCTAGAAGCAGTGTACACCCAGGCTTGCAATTAAGACAGAAAATGGTGTGTGCAAAGCTAGAATAGTCCCTTATGTGCTGCCTAAATTCCTTGGGAATGCTTCTGAGATGAAGCAACACCCATTCCTCATCAGTAGTACCCCTAGAAGTGCATGGAGGAGGCTGGAAAAGACCTATCTGTTATTGGGAGAGACTGTTGAGTAGGTGGGGTAACAAGAGTCCCCTACCCTCAAAGCACCAGATTTCCTATATTGATCAAGATTTGTGCCACGTGTTATCACTATTTCTTCTACAGAACTTGCCTGGGGTTTTCAGCTCAACTTGAAAACAGATAACTTCTAAAAAAATCTGAACAAAGAATCTAAATTTCTGCATTAAATGCTCTTTAACAGTAAACAAACAGCAACAGTTTGTTGTTTCTTTTTCCCACAAGCTTTTGTGAAATGCAGCACACAATTTCTGTTCACTTACAGCTATATATAAATACACCAAGCATTTGATCATATTTGGCAAATTAACAAAATCTAACTATGTATTGGGTTTTATCATAAATTAACACATGCTAACATGGAAAAAATGATTGGTACTTCTTGTTATGTATCTCAAAAATAAAAGCTATAGTAAGTAATATGTAACTTAAAAGTGGGCAAGTGGGAAAAACACCGAGATGTTTAAGGTGCCTCATAAGGTACAGAAAACTAAGATAGGAAGGACAGAAGTAAGCAAAGTACATAGGATACACAATAAACCATTGCAGACATATTACATTGGCTGTTTTCATTTTATTATCCAGAAGAGCAAGGCAATAAAAAATGAAACTGAATTACAAAAGTAGTATATATAGAATTAATAAAGATATAATTGTAACATATTTTTCTTTTAATAAATTATTAAAGGTGGGTTTTTTAAATTTCTAAATAATGTATAATTAACCATGGAAGTTGTTGCTTGTATATACATGCAGAAAAAATATTGACATATGCACATCCATTATCCATGAAGTGAGATTACATACTCACAGGAACTTGATTACAACAGGTAAGATAAAATACCATAAACCCCTGCAGTGCTTCACAAAATAACCCATGACAGATGCTCACTGTGCAGCACCACCAGATGTGAGATATTGGAAAGAAGATGTTACTGGTTTGTTCTAACACGGCTGTTCCTGATTTTCTTGAAAAAAATCTGACCTCTTCAGGAAACACTCCAAAGCTGAAAAAGGTTTTGAAATGAACAAAAGAAAGGGTAATACTGTGTTGAAGCACCCAAATATAATACCTTTTTAGGCAACAGGAAGAAGATCTACATAGAAAAAATCTTTGGTATCAGAATCATCAACTTCAGAGTTATAGGGAAAAGGACAGTAGCTCATATGAATGCTAGGGATGTTCTGGGATAACACAAGAAAGGCTTTTAAGCCAGCTATTTACAATTGAAAACCTGTTAATTAATAGAAAGCCTGCAGGGATAACAGAGAATTGATGGCACTCCAGTAAAGGATGAAAGGCAGCACTTCCCTCTCAAGGAAGATGTTTTAGAGGTGTCATCAGCAGAGGACAACTGTCCAAAATTCACTACCACCTTGCCTGCCCCCATTTTCTCCAGTAACACTGTCAATCAGGCCAGTATTATTCCCCCAGTAATCCTGCCAGTTTCCAGCCCAACTAGATGGCAGAGAACAGATGAAAAGGACCCAGAAGGCAATGGGAGGCTGTTGTGCCAGGGAAGGACCAAATCAGTCTAAGAATCCCTCTTCAGTCATGGATCTCTGCCACATGAGGCAGCTTATTTACAGGAGGTACACGCCGTGAGTTGAAGGGCAAGCATGTGATGGTAGTGAGACAGGATTTTGGTTTCATTAGGTTCCCTCCAGAAGCTCACTGAGAAGGAAATGCAGCTGGTGCTCCCACCCCAAATCCCCACAGGTCAGTGAAGATGTGTGTTTGTTCTTCCCCTGCAGCGCTGGCTGACTGCTCTTCCATCAGGAAAACACCAACCAGCACTCATCGGGATGCCACGGGTCACCCAGAGGAGCCTGGGGACACAAATGACAGGGACACCATGGCTGCATGAAATTGCCACCTTTAAGGGCAGTTCTTCTTCCAGCACAGAAAGGTGGTCCTGGGAGAAGAGAGACCTTCCAGCTGCCTGTTGTGTGTGTGAGTTAAAGGGTACCATAGTAAACACTTCAGCTGTCACTCAGCTGCACAGCTCTCTGTCCCCTTCTCTGCAAATGCATGCAGGGGTCGCATATCCATCAGGAGTGGCCAATATGTCATTTTACAGGTGAGAGGTGCAGCTTCTCAGCCGAGCCAGTATGGGCAAATTTAATGTTTTATTTGGGAACCCAACATATATTATCCTCTAGTCCTGAATTACAGATTCAGTCTCTAAAATCTACAGCATGACTGGCAAATTGCCCCTATTTCACTACTGCCCTATAATACCCTCCACACAAGCCCCTGCCTACATTTTCAGCAGTAGTGAAATTGTCTGCTTGCAGCTTTCTCACACATATGCCACTGCTCTCCAGTTCTGCAACACTCAGACAGAGGTGACTACACTACCAGTCCTTCACACCTGCATTTGTTCCCTCTTTTTTTTAAAGCACAACTTAAAATTGCCGTCTCCTTTTTGAAGTAATTTTTTGGTGCGTAGCAAGCAACCTCAGATTGTGCTGCCCTTTGAATCAGCCCTTCTCTTGACTTAGCATTGACCATCAAAGATGCGGCAGGCATGAAAGGTCACATCATCAGAATTCCTTATCTTTAATCAGACATCCATTTCCCCCTCTGCTTTAGTCACTTTCCATCTCGGTAGACTTTTTACACCCTCCTTAATTTTTCTTTTCCTTCTTTCTGTTCACTTAGGTGATAAAAACTTCATCTGCACACACACAGCTATTACTATTTATTTCTGTACCTATGTTATTCAAGCCTGCACAGGGTTTTCAGAGAATAAAATCCATGGAAAATAAAATTAAATAAATTAAATAAACTAATATAAATTAAAAACATATAGAATACACTCTGCAACCTCTTACACTACATTTTTGAGGACAAGCAAAGGAAGCTTAGACTAATTTCTGGTAATGAACAGAAAAGAAGCAGAAGATGAAAAGGCTCCAGTCAATAACTCTTGATGGGCTGGTATATTGTAAAGATCTGTTCAAGTGTCTTTTACAACTGAGTGACCCTAACTACACTGCTCTTTTGAACTCCAGCCTCCCCCACACAGCAAAAGAAAGGAAAGAGCAGTCTTACTGAGACCAAACGGTCTTTTAGCTCAGGATCTTCAGCAACAGGACAAAGTGATCACACAGAGACACATTCCAGGGATATGTTCCCAGCTGGATGTGGATCAGCACTGTCCTGAATCATGGGCATATCACCTGTGTGCTTTGACAGAGATTTTTCTGTGTTTGGTGACACATTTTTATTCCATTTTACTCAATTTCACTTTGTTTTTTGAGCCCATGTAAATGTCTGGAGCATGCAATATCCTTGACCACACAACACAGGAAGCATCTCCCTTTGTTCTCAACCTGACGTACATTAGCTTTGTTTGTTGCCTCTGAGATCTGGTGAGAGACAAATATCCTGAACCTGTTCACCTTTTCCATTTGTGCTTATTATTTCCACTGCTCAATCCTCTCATTCCACGGATGGTAAGTCCAGCTTTATTTAATCATTTACTTGGGCAGAATTGCTTTCACACCTTTTTTTTCTTTACTACTCTGCATTGTACTTATTGCAGTTCTATTTATTGTCAAGATGGAGGGGGACAGAACCATACAATTACAGGTTTCTGCAGCATTGCCTGCTTTGTTTTTTATTCTCCACATAACATCCCCAATATTCTGTTTCTTGGACTACCACTGAGCACAGAGGCAATGTTTTTATGGAATAATGTACGATAATTTGAAGATTTTTTTTCTTGAATGGAAAAAAAATGTTCAAGAACTCACTGCCACTCACATAAAGTTAGGACAATTCTTCCTTTTCAATGAACTCTTCAGTATTTCATCTGCCATCCATCACCCAGTCACTCAACATTTTTAATCATATATTTCAAATTAGCATTAAATTGAGTAAACATCCTTCTTACCTGTTAGTGTCACTTAGTGAGCTTGCATAACTTTGGTTATATTAAGCAGAAAATAAGCTTTCAAAACAAACAACAAGTACCTGTTAGCTCAAGTAGCATTATTCCACCCTCCAGTAAGAGTTTACTCAGATGATTTATTACTCACACACTGCTGTTACACAGTGCTCTAATACCTTGGTGTGTTCTATTCTGCCTGGTTGCAATCCAGGTAGATTTTCCTTTCTCCCTCCAGGTAAATTTGTTTAGACAGGTTCAAAACAACATTAACAATGTACTGTTTTTACACTATCCAACAAAACTAAGAAGCATTCACGGGAATGATTTCAAGTATTCGTAGATGTTTTGTTTTCCTTGTAATTAATTTGACTCTCTGCCTGCAATACATGCCAGCAGCTGCCACACCAGAAGATACAGCAGCATGTATAGGTAACAAAATAACACATTAGTGAAGGGAAAGGTGATGTGAGTTAATGCATAGTTTTCCCTTTGGTGATCCTCTAAAAAGAAATATTTTCCCTTCAAAAGAAATCAAAAGGTACCTAAAAATCTGTAACTGACAAGAATTTTTACCAGCTCATTTATGAAATTTAAACTTTTTTATATCCCCCCCCCCGCTTTTTCCTGCTCCAAAGGCTAGGGAAAAAAGGGCTTTATTTACATGTTTATTTTCTTCTCCACACCTAGGAACTTCTGGGAATATTGCAGGTTTTAAAGTAATAGGACCATCCATGCCTTAGATGTTGGCAGCACGAGGCCAAGCTATGGGCCCCTGGAATGCAAGCTGGGCTGGTGCCACGGCGATGCAGTGGGGTGCAGGGGCAGCTGGGCACCTGGCAGCGCACATCCTTTTTGGGCAGCTCCTAAACCACCCACAGAAGCATCCCAAATGCTGCCCTGCTCCTTCCCAGCTTACAGCAGGAGTAAGTGCAGACCCAGGGCAATGAACTGGGACTGCAGCAAGGCACCCACCCTTCAGCCACGGACCGTGCTGCTTAGAGGTGTGACCCTCTTCAATTGCAGAGAGTTGAATGGAGAGCCCGTTTTCCCCTGGGCTGCTAAATGACCTTCTGCCTGTCTGCCCAAGGCCAGGAAGCAAGGTCCATGAACTCCAGAAAACACTGCGTTTTTGGAGAAAGGAGACCAGCTTCTGCCACTACAGGTGGGAAAAAACATAAAGCCTAAATGAAAAGCTCAGGTATTAAGAGACAGTGAGACTTGCAGAGCTGCTGGGGCAAACTGAAAAGCAGAAGCAGAGAACCACAGAATGGCAAGAAAAATCAGTGAAACACCAGTCCTGAGCAGGTTAGGAAAGATGATAAACTTCAACTCAGTGAAAAATTAACTATGGAAGCAGAACACTGATTTACGTGCAGGATTGATTCATCCATCCAAACAGCAAGTGTCAAAGTCCCAACAAAACAAATCCCCACTTGCTGTTTCTGGATGTACAAACTGGGCACCACATGACTGCAAAAGAGCATTCAAGATCCCAAGTCTGGAAGCCAATTCCCACAGGCAGACACACCTAAAAGAGGTTTCATGAATGTGCAAAGTCACAGGCTGAGTTTGTCCAGGCAGCTGACACAGAAACTAAACACTGGCACGCTGTTCTCTCCCCTCCTTGCTCACCACTGCAGCACAGACACATGACAGGCAGAGGTGTCTAGAAAGGAGCACTAGACAAGCAGCACCTGGCTAGCACCAAGCCAGCTCTTCAGCTTGATGTGCACATCTAAAAATATCAGTGGGCATTTTTTTTTTTTAATTTTATGTTCATGCATCACAACGTATTTTAGTGGCTGGACAAAAGCCAAACTGTCCTGCTGCTAGCAGGCTGTGTCAAAATGGAAATGTATTATACAAATTATTGAAGTGTTAACTCATGCGGTATGTATGCTGTCCAAAATATTAAAGGGTCAGAAAACTGTAGGGTACAAATGCATGCATCTTTAATTTCAGGTTAAGATGCAGGCTGCCAAACTCAGGCAACAAGTTTACATATCTCTTACCAGCCTTCCACATCTCCAAATTCCTGAATCCATGTGCCAGGTGCCACCCCAGTGCCTACTGTGGATCATATAACAGGTCTAGTTTGCTGCATATGGTCCAGATTTTGTGGTAAGGAAAAGGAAGGGAGCCCTCAGAGAGGAGCTGTGGGAAGGCAAACCCTGTGAGTGTCTCTGGCTGTAACAAGGACATCTGTATATATAACAAACACAATGTATGTCATAGTATATATAATATGATATATAATAAAGTGCCTGTACTCACAACAGAGGCAATGGTAGTAAGCAGATCTTGCTGAACTAAGGCATCTGAAACTCAGGTGAAAACTAGATGTCTGGTACTAGTATCTGTTCGACACTAACAGAATTTTTACTCATAATTAAAGGTTACAATGTTTATCCTATTTCTTTCTCCATTTGTGTTCCTGTACACTCCTATGAAAAGACAAGTCAGCATTGCCTTCTAACCAGTTTTCCTTTCTTCATACAGCACAGTAGACAAGCAGAAGGCAAAACAATTCAGAGCTGTGGGAATTTTTGTATGTGCTGCCCAAATGTTACCGACTGCAACAGATATAATATAACATAACATACCAATCACAAAAATATATAAGGTTTCTTTTCCTGATCTTAAAACACTAGTCATGGAAAACTGAGCCATCATGGATATTCAATGGCTACACCCACACAGGCAATGTTAGGTATACACAAGAATAAAACAGATTAGACTCCTAGATGTGTGGATCAGAGTCTGCTGTGGACTACCTGTAAGAAATTTCCCATATTATTTTATGCTTGGAATTCCTGGTTCTTGCAAAACCTAGATTAGGGCAGCCTAACAGCTGTATGCTCTTACTTCAGAAACAAAGTGATTTGTGGTGCTTCACTTCAGAGGAAGACTAGTTACAAGAACTGCACTACGGCATTCAACCCCTGAAATCCAGCTACCACATTTTTACAGATTTGCTTGTGATAGGTAAGAAACTATGGTTTAAACAGAAAAAAAGGGAAAAGAAAAAAAGCATTCCACCTAGTTGGTGGGACAGACAAAATGGGAATTTTATCTAAGAAAAATGGTTTTCCTTAATATAAGGTCTAACTGCTATAAGTGACCTTGTAATATTAAAGTGCACCTTGATTTTACTATAGTTCCTTAACAGGCTGTGTAAATCAGAAACAATGAATAATTTTTCGCCACAGCTATTATAAGGTAACACTTCTAAATTAAATTTTTAAAAAGGCAGGAAAGTGAACTATCTGCAAGTGAATAGGAAAAATAGCCATTAATGGGACAGGGATGGTGAAATATCAGCAAGCCAAAATTGTCTACCCAAACCAATTTATTACTTCTAATTGCTTCATTTAACCCTCCTCAAAAATACCCAAAACCAAAACAAAGCCTAATGTATAAGGTTAAAAGACAGGCAATATTTTGCAGGTTGGCTACTAGAGAGGAAATACAGGGACTGGAGTTTAAATCGGGCTGAGCGATGACTATCAGGACATGAGGACAACCTGAAGAGATCCTTGCTGTTCTGCCCTTGTTCTCAAGACTGAAATTCCTTCTCTGCTTTTCCTCTGGGTAATAAATATGTAAATACAACCTGGTGGTAGAAGTATAGAGTGTGGGAATTAAATAAGACTCATGGTGAGAGCTGGAGGAGCTGGTTACAGAGCAGCCAGGCTATGCTAAATAACCTTTGCTCTCACTGGATACGGTCTACTGCAGAACACTTTCTGATAGAAACCTACTAAAACAGTATGTGCAGCCACGGCTTCACTTCTAATGTCCCAGCATAGATCAAAAAGAAGGATTCAACTAAGTCAATGATGGAGAAAAACTAATTTCATGGTAAAATAATTCTAAAATATATTTAAGGTACATTGGCAAGGCTACTTTAAAGGGAATCTGCATTACAAAACATGTAAGGCAATTGAAAACTATATTCTGATGTTCTTCTGCTGCTAAAAACACAGTTATTCTTTACCACTTTCTGACTACAGTATTTTATGTAAACAATTTTCTGAGAAGAATACTTCTTCCCTTCTTTGCTGTTTTGGGTTGGGTTTTAGTTTTTAGACAGAATAAGAGGCACTGCTGCTTTTCCATCACCTGGAATTTCTATTTTTGCCTTAGAGAACACAGAAAAATAGGATGAAGAGAAAAATTGAAAATAACATTTTAACTTAAGAAAAAACAACTGCCTAAATGTGAATCCCTGACACCTGCCTATGAGAAGTTAGTTAGAATAAATGTAAAATTGTGCTTTCACTTTTACATATGACAATACCGGGGTCACTGCAGAAAACTTGCCAAAGCAGCTGCAGATGAATTTTTGCACATTTAGAGAGCGAGAAATGGAGGGTAGCTCTGCACTCCCTGCTGCAGCAAAAACACTTCCCAGAAACACAGCTTAATTTGTTAACAAAAACAGAACAGCCGGGTTTTCAAACCTGTGCTTCTCCAAGCACAGAATACTCAATGTTTGAACAATACCTGTGATCCTGAAATGAGGAACTTAACTTTTGACTAGAACACAGAGTACCTGAAAATAAATATCACTCCAGATCCTAGGTTGCTACTGTATTCACTGCCAAGTAAAAAAACCCCAACAATCTATCAAATTGTTAGCACACATTTTAAACAGAAAAGTAGCATATTTTGTTTTCAAAAAACAGAATTATAAGGGGGAAAAAAGTGCTAAGACCAACAGACAAGAAGTGTAGATATATTTAACAAAGAGTTTAAGTAAGGCATAACAGGGCCATTCAAATTCCGAATTTCTAGTTAATGCTCTTGGATGTTTGTAATGCCAAATTGCATTAAAAAAAATGCATATCAAAAAATCATTTTAAATATAGTATTTTCCTCTCACTTATGTATCTTGTAACTGGAGAAGCAAGCCCTTTGGCCAGAGAAAGCTAATTTAAATTCAAATAATTTAAATTATATCACTTTCCTGTAATTGTGAAGTTTTGTTATTATTAAATATGATGCTACTAGATTTAGTATAACTCAGATGTAACATTGAATTTTCATATCAGAGCCAAAAAGGAGTATTAATTTAATTTTCATTGTTAAAAAAAAAAAGAAAAAAAATCTGAGATGGATCACACATGGGAATAAATTGGTTCATTTTCATTTCATGCATATTGTAAATTTAAATGGTAAAAAAATGGTGAAATATGACACCACTCATAATTTCTTTAACAACTGTTAATGGCATGTAAGATACATTTCATGGTATGAATTTCAAAATTATTTACCAGCCCCATGGTCAGTTGCTCTACAAAGGCTCTATCAGCTTAGAAAAGAAGATATGGAAGAAGACCATAACTGAATGAGTATTTTTCTTCCCTTCCCTTTCAAAACCAATTTTACTCTACCATTATTTCTTATGGACGTAAGTCTATAACAACAACTTAAGCCAGTTGCTTTCTGTATATCCTTTCTCATGCCATGGGATGCTGGAAATAGTTATGAAGGAAGTCCCATAAATGCCAGACTGCAGTGTGTCTTGACACGTGTGATGTGATCTGCACTGCAGCCAAGTCAGCCTTCATTTGATTCCCGACACTGATCCACGTCCCCTGTCCAAGGAGCTCCACTGGTCACTGCAGCAATACTGCTCAGATCAAGCACTACTTACACTCCACAGCAGTAAAACACAATCATCTCTGCCTGCAGTATTCCCCACCTAGCCACAGACCTTCGTCTGCCATGTTTTTTCAGAAGAAAATTTTAAGATTATGGTTATTTTCACACTTATACCTAGGATTATTATTAGCTCCTTGGTGATCTCACCTTGAAGGGATTTCCCAGGCGATAACAGAGCCTTGCTCAAGCACAGCCTTAAGCCACAGACTGTGCTGCCACCTTATCTGCTTCTGCCTATGTTCTGTATTCATTTCACCAGCTCCCACTCCAATCCCTGTTTGTTTTGCTAATGGACTTGCTGCCATGGTATACACAAAAGTAATACTAATATGATCAGGGAAATTCAAGTCCCCAAAACACAATCTCAAAACATTTTGCTTTCTATAATAGGTTGTTACTATAGCAAGTTAGAAAGTTTGCAGCTGAGAAAATGCCCAGAGCCAACAAAGAAACCCAAAAGATAAAATTGGACCCTGTGGCTTGAACTCCAGACACGTCTGTGTGGGAATCTGAGGTGTTTGTTTAAAAAGAAACAAACTATGCTGCATTATTGTTTATTCTGAATTTTAATCATTCACTTCAGATAATGAGAACACACTGATGACCTTTTATAATTAGACTAATAGACTCCCCGTGCAAAGCACTTGAGTCCCATCCATTGTGGAGCATTACTTTTGGACCACATGACTGAGCTGAAATGTGGCTCTAGGCAAAGCAATTAATCTCAATTTATTCCAATTTCTCTCTAAGAACTTATACTATTACTCTTTTATCTCACAGACACTGTGAGTAGTGTCGGTAAACATTCTGAAGGTGAAATTTTCCATCACTTAGTGTTTGTCTTCCAAACACTAACCAAGTGTTAGCCCACGATGGCTACCTTCAGTTGTCCCTGTCATACAGGAGGGGTGACACAAGGCTCCTGCTAAAAACAGATGCATTTCAAACAAAACGCTTCCGAAGAGAAAATCATTGTATGGAGCCAAAGGAAGAAGGATAAAACTTGCCAAAATTAATACAATAAAAAAATTTGTGCTCTTCTAAAAAAATAATTGGGAAAAATTCAAGAGACTTGGATCGCCTTGTACATATTTTACCAAAACTCGTTTTCTATTGTACCTCAGAGGCACATGATGATGATGATATTTCCACGGCTGAATTAACATGGCCAACACTCTGCAAAGTAAATAGGATCCTATTGATTAAATTAAGCATGGGGTGAACTTAGGCTGTTTTATCTGACCGTCAGTGAATGTTTTGCTGGCTGGGAATGTCCCGAAAGAGGAACAGAAGTGCTTGGAATCGATACTGTCCAAACCAATTTTTTTTCACTGTTATCAAGGACAACCCTGTAATTAAGAAGCAATTCCCTTAAACTGTCCACCACAGTACACAAGGATGACTGCCTAAGACAGCTTCTCAGGGTTACAGCTTGCACCTTGCCTCATAGGTTTGAATGATGTTATCACCCAAGCAAACTCTCAAGTGTACATAAAAGGCTTCACTGCAGCTATATTTTTGGTTTAAAGAAAAATGCATTTAATATATACATGACATCATCCTGAAGAACTCCAGGCATAATCAGGTATCATTTGAAGAAGTCAAGACATATTAGATAAATTACATAAAGCCAAGTTAGTCTGAAATGTTAGGTTGGTAATAACCTTGATAACTAGGAAGTCCTAGCTACATCACAGAACTATAGGAAATTTACTTTAATCCACTGAGATAAACTGGTTATATATTTGCCTAATAACTTCTGCAATATTTTGGCCTGAGAGATGTTGTCTCAACAAATTCCAAAAGCATATTCACTAATTTCTTCACACCAGTAGCTGTGAGACATCATCACAATGAACCTGTTCCATCCGTGGTTCCAATGCAGACCTCCCTCCCCAGATCTGAGTTTTGCAGAACATTGTGTATGCTTGGCCTTATTGTACCTCCTCATTCTCTCTGTATTTATGTTGAGGATGGAAACCGTTTTCTCAGCCCAGAATTCATAAGAATTAAAAAAGAAAAAAACTCCTGAAATTTAAATTACAATAAGATGTAGAAATGATTAGTAAGCAAAAGAAGAATTAAAAAGTTTGCCTTGAATTTCTAAAAGAGAATTCATTAATTGAAACACGGGCTTTCCTCTTTTTTTTATTTTCTTTTCCTTTGTTTGTTTGTTTGAGGTTTTTTGTTTTAGATCTAGTTTATCCCTATGAAACATGAACTGTTCCGTAAGTTGGCTCTAAATTTACCAGAATGTGGAGTTACAAGTTATTTTATTAGAAATAAGCATTATAGTAGAATAAGTAAGTTATAATGATATTCAGCCAAATAATAAGGTAAATAATACTAAATAATAAAGTAAAATTATATACAGGGCTTGAAAACAAGTCTATAACAAATGTTTGAATTGAACAACTTTACTCACATGAGCTATTTATTAGAACTGCAACCTGTCTCAGCAAAGACTATTGATTATTTAGTAACTAGTAATTGAATGGTTTAATTTCAAACACAGCAACTGGCAAATGATTTGCAAATCATTTTTGGCTTGTCTGCTCCTTGCTGAGAAGCACTTTTCATAATATTAGATAAATTGAAGAAATATGTATTTTAGAGGAGGAATTTACCTATAAACCTGATGTATTTCTGTTGCGTATCTCACAACCTGGAAGGGTGCATAGAAATGACTTCTCAGAATGAGTAATTGAGCACAGCAGCTTGGAACAAATGAAGCACTGTAATTTTCCCTTTTTATTCATAATACTTCAATGCCCTGCAGACCCGCTGCTTCTCACCAAGCATTTGAATAATGTGTGGCTCCTGAAGTCCTGCAGCTCCTTCATGGAACATCATCAACTTTATAAAAAGGAAAGGGGTTTCAGGTAAAAAGCAATTCCTCAGGTTAGATGGTGCATTAAAAGTTATTTCAGCTGTAAGACAGAAAGGGTAAACTGTGGAAATGTTTTTTAAGAAAGGAGATTGAACATCATGAAATCACATAAGACCTGTGAGATTAAGATGTTTACCATTTATCAGGCAAGATAAACAGGGCAAAGCAAACATTAGTTAGAGATCAGAACAGAAGACAAATTTCGTCCTAGTTCAGAAAGTATTTTACGTGACCACTGTTCTGCATCAATATTCAATCAGCTCCAGGGCAGGTCCCCAGCAAAGTAACAGTAAACTAAAGCAGTGATTAGAGACAAATAAACCTAAACCAGTATTTATGGCTTATAAAAGGCCTAATGATCATTTAATACTATGATTTGGCTAGGAATTGATGCAATGTGAGGAATAGAGCAATACATAATGAGTTTTTTAGATTACGAGTGTATACATTGCTGTAATTTCAGGATAATATCAAAGTCATAGATTTAAGGAAAAATACTTTGCAAGCTTGGTTCCCTTCTTGTTTACGTACTGGCTTTATAAGTAAGTACAGGATCAGAAACTTGGGGTAAGATTAGGTAGAGCCTGCTTGGAGCTGGTGATGCGCAGGGAGATGTGACTTCCTCTACCCTGAATGCCAAAGAGGGTTTAACAGAAGACCACCAGCATCTATCTCCAAAACATACACACACACACCCTACAGAAACCCCTAAGATATGCACAGGCACGGGAGAGAAAACAAGGTGCCTTCTGCTCCTAAGGCAGAAAGGTATGCCAGGCTTAAAAAACCAGAGGGCTAAGTCCAGGAAGCAGCACTGTGAGAAGTTAATGGAGTTCTTGCTCCCCAACTGCCCTGACCTGTCACCCTGCAGCTACCTTATTAGGGAAGGGAACAAACTACTTGGACCAGAAAATGGGAATGCACAATTGTTCCGTCTAGTTGTAGGGATCCTAAACACTATAGTTCCCAGTGAGACTACTCTGTTGAGACACCTAGGGCAGTGTCTGTGCTGCTCAGGAGCCATGGTGAATGTATTGTGTACATCATTCATTTGTCACTTGTATGGAGTGATCCGTACACACTTCAAAGGTTCTTCAAAGAGTGCGATACTCAAAAATATTCAAAATTTGTGTATGATGTACAAACATCTCTGCTAAGACTGCTTGTACTGCTAGAAGTGTGCAGAAGCAGATTTTCAGGCACCAAAGAAATTTAATTTTAACACTTTTAACATTAGTTAAAAGTGCTTATACATTTAGGGCTTGATGGAAATTTGGGAAAGATTACGATGGCACACACAGGCTTCAACACTAAAATTCCTTGCAGTTCCCACTTCACATCTATCAGCTTTGTTTGGATTGAGCTCTTAGCTGTTCAAAGAGAAGAAGACAATCAACTTAAAATCAGGTTTATGATTAAAACCCAATGGCTGTGTGGAAGAAGAGGCAACTCTTTTTGCAAGCTTAGCAGGATAACTAGGAATGAAAGAGAGCCCTTTACTCAACATGGGAAGATGCTACTGAGTCCTGGGGAGGAGAGTCCATGAACTACTTCCATTCAAGAAATGGAAATATTTTTAGAGTAACCCAGTAGACCAAAACATCATAAAGAAATGGATGAAGGTAGCAAAGAACAAAAGAGCTATCCTTAGAACAAGGTGAATTTTGCTTTTCCCTTTAAACTCTCTATTTGAAATAAGTAAAAGGAACCTGAAATAGCAATGATGAAACTTTTGAAGCAAGTGTGTGAGGCAGAACCAAGGACCCTACACTGAGAATGTTCCATGTGAAACTTTCTGATATGGAAAAATAAAGCACTAAATCAATATGAAAAATCCTAGTAAATAATTTTTTAGCAACCATAATGCCAGCTAACCCTTTCCCTTCTGAAATCTAATGCAGCTATTCCTCAACCACAGGAAGATGCTGTAAAAGACCAAAGATTTTTTTAATCTGCTTTTCTGTTCCTGACAGTGCCCAGTAGTGAAGGCAGAAAGATCATAAAAATAGGCCAAGCTTGTAATGTTTTCTTCTTAGCACAGTGGAGATTTCAGTTCAGGGATTTCCTGATACAGAGATGGTATCTTTGTGTTTAATAACCCTCTGCAGTTTTTTCTTCCTTCACCTTTTTTTTTTTTTCAGGACATGAAGACTTTTAGCAATACAGAGGCATTCTCTTGCCAAAAAAAAAAAATCATTATTTCATTAATTAATGTGAAAAACAGTCTTAATATGTTTATGTTGAACCTGTCACCTGCTGACATTTAATAACTCCAAGTTCTTATACTACAAAAGGTAATGACAATCATGTCTTATATAAAACACTATTCAGCTAGAACATGGTTTTACAAACACTCAGAAGATCCCTTTTGCTTGAAAACCTAGACAAAAAAAATGGTGCAAGACAAGTAAGAATAGAAGTAATTTTTAATATATTGATTTCTTTCTTGTGCCTTATTCTAGGTGATTGTTTGGAACACAATCTTAAGTGTTCTTTGCATATTAAATTCAGAATCATGCTAAGACTTACACACGTATTGGCTACATCTTATTTCTATACCAACAGTTCATCATTCTGCAAGCAGTAAACAAAAAGGACAGGACATCCATGACTGCATGAACATGAAAGGATAGGACAGCAGGAGCAGCCTCAAAACTCCCACCAGAGAGATGATGAATCAGGGAAGCTTGCAGGAAAGGAGGAAAAGCATGCCATGGGTGCCACCAGTTCATTTTTAATTTTTCCTGTACAAGCAAAAAGCTAATCAAGTTTCCCTGCTTGAACAGCATTTATATTTACAGTAACTTGTGAAAATTTCTTTTTTAAGACAGAAAATACAGGCTTTATGAAGTCACAGCATTTGTTGAAGTCATCAGGTTAGTCCTGTGGCATATTTATACTCCTTTTCCAAATTTTGAGAGGCTACAAAAACAGCATTTGTCAGAGACCCTATACTCTGTGTTATTGTAAGATCACAGCCAAGTGTTGTTACTATGATTGAGTAGTTTTCTGTTTACAATTTCATATGGCAATTTGCTTTTTAGTTCTCTCTATATAACAAACACACAAAAGCTCATAAAAAAATGTAATGTAAAATAACATACCCATTCTCTCTATGGTGGAATATCTTAGACTCCAATTTCTGATGGCTTCAAAGTTCTCAAATGTGAATCATAGCTTTTTTTTTCTTTTTTTCCCCAGAAATATTAAGCATTTTTTGTGACTTGATGAACAATGTAAAAACACAAAACCCACAGATAAAAACACCCTTGAGCCTTTCTCAACAATAAAATGTATACAAATGGCAGACTTTTGCAACATTTCAAAATGTCAAGAATCCTTTTAGATTCCTTAAGAATGAAAAAGAAGTACAAGTACAGCAATTCATTTCTCAAACGCATTTAGATTAAATATTCCTCTCTGCACAGTATCTTTTCTATTTGATTGTGGCAGTGTTAACTAATCCAGCACAATGAATCATCTATTCCAGCAACACAAAAGTACCTCACACAATCATGGTGCACATATGCAAATGCCTATGTTTCTTTTACAGGAGGAACAACAGCACTGCCTAGATTTCTCAAATTCATATTTTGGAAAATGAAAGCAATTAGAACCTACCCACCCAGCACTGGTACAGCCACACCTGTAGTAGTGGGTCCAGTACTGGAGAGTCCAGCAAAGGGCCACTGATAAGAGGAAGGGCCTGGAGCAGCTCTTCTCTGATGAGAAGCTGAGAGAGCTGGACTGTTCAGCTCTAGAGAAGAGAAAGCTTGGAAGGTCTGGAGGATCTCATCAGCGTATCTAAATAAGGGGAAGGTGCAAATAGGAGGGAGCCATCACTCCCTTTCCTGCTACTTCCATCCCTAGTAGTGGTTGACACTGGATACTTAGCAAAAGAATATACCATCCTCTCTCACACAGCAATTCTTTCCCTCTGCCCAACCCTCCAGCAACTTTTCATCTCCCCGTAAATTGTGCTTCAGGGATTCCCAGGTCCCATCATCACGCTTAACAGTCTTAGATGGAAGTATCCATCATGAATTTGTCTAATTGCTTTTGAACCCATTCAGACTTCAAGCCTCCACAACACTCTTGCAGCAATGAACCCTGCAATTTAATTAGGCACATAATGATGAAGTACTTCCCTTCATTTGTCTTAAAGCTATTGCTTGATCATTTCACTGGATATGGCCTTGCTTTTGTAGTATGAGAAAAAGCAAATAATAACTCCTTTTTCGCCTTCTCCGTGATATTAATGATTTTGCATAATTCACTCTTAATTCTTCTGAGTAATTCTTTTTCTAAACTGAAAAATTCTTTAAAGTCTTTTCACACAGAAATTGTTCCTTCTCTCTGACTCAAGACCTCTTGAACTTATACAAGAGCATGATGCTTTTCATTTATGCTTTCTTCTCCTCTCATGATCATTTCCTAACATTATCAAAACCTTCCTACAATTTCTCCTTTTCAAGCTGAAGAATGCAATTTACTCCTTCTGTGTGCAGAATCTGTTCCATCCTTTATATAATGCTATTACATCCTTCTTGAGGGTGGGAGACAAGACCTGCATCCATGTAAAAACCATGCACTGTAACACAATGGCATTTTGCTTTTTTTCAAAAGCTTGTGCTACCCAAACTATTCTATTTTTATCTTAGATCTTAAAATCTAAACTTTTTCTTCATGAAAGTAGAAAACTGTTGATATGAAAAACAGCCCAGATCAAGAGAGAACGTATTTGAATTTCACTCCAATCAATAGACAGCTTTTTAAACAAACCTCAAAACACAGTGAAGACGTTCCTATGACAAATACCAGCCAAAAGGATCATAGAAGCTTATTAAAAAGTCAATACCACCTTGAAGGAACGTGTGTGTGCGCTGGACCATTTATCACCATTAAACGGTGCAGTGGCAGATAGCTTGTTTTAAGGCAGCCATTAGCCTTGCCACACACAAGCCTAGCTCTCCTCAGGCTCTTGACTTTGCCCATGTGCCACACACAAAGAAACTGTTATCTAGAGGACAAAACTACCACTGCAACAACAGACACTACAACTAAAGCGTGGCAGTGCTACCTCATCAGTACTCATCTGTGGAGTATTGTGTTCTCTGGGCAAACTCAGGCTGTGAGTTTTAGAAGGATTTTTCTTTTCTCAAAGGCTTCAGTCTTTCTCTGCTGTACCAAATTCGAGAACCTTCATATTTTGGAATGGATCTCTCTAGCAGGCAGTCATGTTCTACCTCCATGGATATTTCTTTAGCCACTTCCTCCAGATGGCTTGACTATAGGTCTCAGAAAAATTCCTCCTGAACCTGATCAAGCCTGGTCCAGAGATGATGATCTGAGCAGCTCCATCCTCTGCATATCTCATGTGCGCTGTCTCTCAAAACTCCTGAGAGTTCATGGCACACTGCAGTCACCATCTGCACAGAATTAAGTGACCTCCATGTTAAATACAGAGAGAGCAGTGTATTTGCAAGCACTCCTCTTGCTTCTTTGTAGTCTCTTTCCTCAAACCATAGCAGGAAGATTGTACTGCTCCTTGAGACAGCCAGAAAAAGTACAAGTAAGCACTTCAAACAAGAACTCAGAATAATGAAGAATGTAAGCAAAATAAATACACAGGACAGAAAGAAAGAAAAAAAAAAACGCATGGAAGGGAATGCAAAATGGCAGTGAGAAGAGAGTATGAAGAGAACCAGAGCAGAGAAGGATGGTATATAAGATGACAAGCTTGCAAAAATCTACAGAAAAAAGACATAGATATGAACATTTATAGTTCAGAGCATAACATCAAGGAGAAAAACGAAAGCTATCATGGGCCCTGAGAAAAGGGTTAGGAGTGGGATTATGCTGACTGGAGAGTAATTCTTCATGAAGTCAGCTCTGTTCTACCAGGAGGTTTGCATTCTTCGTTGATCTCTCTGGGATGGTCTATCATTTTCCAGCAGTGTTATCTAAATTAGGGAGATTCTCCTGACTTGGCTACAATTAGTAAATGCCTGAGTGAAGTCACTGTAAACACCACTCTATTGTCAGTTTAGCTCTCCACCATCTTCTAGGAGAAAGCCTACAGACATGGCATTCTCTTCATCCTGACAGACAAGCCTGCTGTAAAAAAGCCCTGAAACACCACAGATGATCCATCAAGGGGAAGGAAAGGAGAATCCACAGAGATTCAGCATATTCAGATTTTTAAATCTGAACATCTAGAATGCTAAAACACAAAAAGGATGCTAAGTTTTAAGTCCACCGTTCAAAGATCAGACATGAGAAAACAAACCCTACTTAAGCAATGTTGTCATCTCTTTGTTAAATGCGCTATGTAATTACATGATCACGCACTCTTCCATTAAATTACAAAAGGGACAGATGAATCTGAGAATGTCAGTGATACCTGTCTACAAAATCAGCCATATGGATCTCTTTATTTCTGCTGTCACAAAAGTTAGAAAGTGAGTAATGACTCAGACAAGAGACTTGAGAAGAAAAGCAGATTCAGGGTCATTTATACTCTCCAGAACTGGAAAACTGTATGTCATCTCTAACACTTGTGCAATCCCTGTATGATTTTGATCAAGGCTCCTTTTTAAAGATAATCATAAACATCCAAGTTCTTTTCCACAAGATAAGTCAGGTCTCTACATCAGATGGTCAGAGGTAGCCAGGTGCACTGACTGCTCACTTGTAGAGCTTTGCTCCTCTGTAAACTGGAGAGAGGACAGTGGGAACCCAACAGTCTCCACAAAATGCCTTTCTACATCTTTACTACACCCAGTAAGACCGCTTGAGGTCTGATCCATTATTTAATTAATCCAAACAGCTGTAACTGCCATCGATACAAAAACACAGCAAGCTATTACTAAATAAAAATGTTCAGCTCCAGAGTTCCCAAATTCCTCTGGCCAATATTATTTATTACAACTTCCATGTCTTATTTCCTCATATGCGTGCAGTCATTACAGCACTACCTCACTGCACAGGGATGCTCTAAAGATGGTTTGTAAAGATCTAAGAGGTGGCTGTAATCAGGGAGGAGATGGTGTTTTTTCTGATGTGCCTTTGATAACCTGACATCTTACAGCGAGGGCTACAAAGAACAGCTCAGGGAAATGAGAAGATCGTATCTGCTGTAGGATGCATCTGTCGTACATAAATGACGCACAAGAATGCACAATGAACATGAGCATACAGCAAGTGCCTGCTCACTCAACAAGGCTAACCCTCTGGGATAAATGAGACGGGAATTTTTGCTGTTGACAAGATGTTTGGGGAGTCTTCATATTTTCAAGAATGATTTCTTAAAATGTTTTAAAATTTCTTTTGCATTAAAAAGAATGATAAAGAATCATATCTGTGCTTCTAAATACCCACTATAAACAAGGTAAAAAGTAAAAAATTTTAGCAATATATCATTTTTGATAACAAGAAAAATACAATTCCTTGCCTACCTGCTGGGGGGAGAAAAAAAAAAACGAACAGATTTACAAATATGCACAATTCAGACTGATTTCATATCTCCCTAAACCATGGAAGTCATCCCCCAGTGAAACAAAGGTACGTTATAAAACCAAATGCCCTATGAATGGCTCTTTAAATAGAACACTGTATGGATTAAGCACCTACATTTGACAAAAATAAATAATTCCTTCAGTGATTGCAGACTTTTTATTATTTTCTGAAAACTACAGATACAAAACTTCACAGAAGTGAATGCGCAACACAGTGAGTCATCTGAGCAACAAATTAGTTCCATTAAATTGTTCAAGGTTATTTTATAAATTAAGTCTGATGAGATGTCTGAGTCATTAATGCTAGAAATGTCAAAGGAATACATTCTGTTTATAAATTTTCATGATTTTGAGTTATACAAAAGTGTGTCCAGTTTTCTGGCTTTTTTTTTCAAAAGTTGTTTCCCAAGTGTCTGCAAGCAGGTGATTGCAGAATTGTGTACACAATTGCGTATTTTGAAAGACATTGGTATTTTCAGTGCTCTGGCTAGCATACAAAAATAGTCACATAAATTTGTGTTCCTTAGGGCAGCAATAGTGTAACCAATGACAGACCTCAGAACGGAGACCTTAAACATCCTGTGTGCACGGATGCTGCATAACTTTACAAATAACAAACATTACGTGAAATACAGATTATCTGAAGATGGTTACCCTCTATTGTTGCTTTCTGAGAAGTGTCATGATCTTTCTCATACCTGGGTTGCACAGTGTTGGCACAGAGGAAGGGGAGAATACACTCCCCAACTTCCAAATCATGCTTCTCCATTGGAAAGTGTGTATAGCCTCCACTACTCCATATGGAAATAAGAACGACTCAAAGCGCTCATGCCACATGTAGCTAGGTCAGATGGTTGGTTATGATTAAATTCTGCCTCAGCCTCCTGACCTGAATAAATTCTAAGACATACGGAACAAGATGATAAATTCTCACCCAAGAACACCAACCACTTTCTCTAATAGCTGGATGATGTAGAGTGATTCATTGTTACTCCTGGGACACTTCTAAAAGATAATCTTAGTCATGGCTTGTGTGTTGACTTGGACAGAATAACTCACAAATTTACCACTGGGATTGTGAAAGGCACCAGAAATATTTGTGATAAATGACTGAAAAGGAAAAGTAACCTCAGAGAACCTTGAAAAATATTCTCTCCTATTCCAAACTACCGTGTTAATCTTACTCTAAAATATTTTAATCAATGTCACGGGCAATTTGTTTTATGCCATATAGAATGTGCCAGTGATCCTGACTAATTCCCCTGTAAATATCAGGTGATCCTGGTTCAGCACTTCACAGCACAGAATTATTCTGAAGACCAGAAAAATAGGCTTTCCAGACTTTTATTCTTTAATCTATTTCTTTCCAATATGTACTATACCATCTGGCATCACTAAAGAACAGTAACTCACTTTTGAATACATAAAGAAGTTTGAGCCCAGCATGCATCCAGATCATTATCCATTTCTTCATTTATTCTTATTTGGTGGATCTATTTTTAGATCTTCCCACTGAAGGTATCCTGATTTCATAAAGCATTTCTGCTTACGCATACTACTGTTTGGCTCTCTTTAAGGAGAATTATGGTGCAACTTACTGGAATCTAACATATTTTTCTTTAGTCTACTAACACATATTACACAAAAAAATCTGTCTCATTAATACCTTTTTACTCATTTTATAAATATATATATACATATGTATATATGTATGTATGTATAGTCCAGAAGTGGCATAGAATCCCAGAGATACTGGGATGTAAAGATGAAATGCTGACACCCACTTGAAAGATTTCAATACAAAATTTGATTTGCTTTGTAGTGTGTCCACTTCCACTTTATCTATTCAATTACTTCCATAAGGTAGTTATGAACATAAGCTACTAAAATAATTTGAAGATTTCATCTTCTATTATATACTACTGGCTAGATAAAATAACACTAAATATCAGTGACTAATACTGCCGGGACAAACTTCATAATTAAAAGAATATAAAGGATTGAAAAACTGAAGCATTAATGCTTCCTGTACTCTGGTATTCATGCAATTGTTAACACACTTTTGCTTTTACATGCAAGCCTGTTTCTTTGGGAATAGTGAGCCAGCAATGCCCTGACAGCCAGGAGGGCCAACCCTGTCCTGGGGAGCATCAGGCACAGCATCACCAGCCGGGCAAGGGAGGGGATTGTCCTGCTCTGCTCTGCACTGGGGCGGCCTCACCTCGGATATCGTGCAGTTTTGGGTGCCACAGTATAAGAAAGACATGAAGCCATTGGAGAGCATCCAGAAGAGAGCATTGGGCATGGCTGAAGGGTCTGAAGGAGAAGCCATTTGAGGAGTGGCTGAGGGCACTCGGTCTGTTCAGCCTGGAGAAGAGGAGCCTGAGGGGAGACCTCATTGTGGTCTTCAACATCTTCATGAGGGGAAGAGGAGGGGCAGACACTGATCTCTTCTCTCTGATGACTAGTGACAGGACTCAAGGAGATGGCACAAAGCTGAGTCAGGGGACATTTATCTTGGATATCAGGAGAAAGTTTATCACCCAGTGTTGTTGGGCACTGGAACAGGCTCCCCAGGAAAGTGGCCACAGCACCAAGCTTGTCTGCATTCAAGAAGTTTGGAACATGCTCTCAGACATGTGGTGTGATTCTTGGGGTGTCCTGTGCAGGGTCAGGAGTTGGACTTGGTGATCCTGATGGATCCCTTCCAACTCAGCATATTCTGTGATTCTATGAGCACAAAATGCAACATACACAGAATAAGAAAATAATCAGAAATTCTATAGCAGGTAGATCCAAAGAAGCATTTAGTGGATTTTTAATGCACAAATCAAGAGTGTGATGCCACCTCCACTCTTCATCCTACCCCTGTAATTCAGTGGTCTTTCAACATACCAGTTTCCCATATCTTTAGGGTATTTTGTGCATGGGTTTGGTTGTTTCCAGAACTGAGCAACTGGCTACCTATCTGATTACACCAGATTTTAAACCAGGAAATTCAGAAAGCAGTGCAAGAGCTCCCTGAGAAGCCAGTCACAACATCCTACTAAGTACCAAGTTCACATGACCACTCCCAAACCAGAACTAATAACCCTCTCTTTAAAACTGAGCTGCTAGAAGAAAAGTTTCCTCACTTACTAGCCTTCCATGCTCACCTCTACCCACAGGCTGCAGAATTGAAACTCATGCATCTTACTGCTCTGAACAGCTCTGCACAACCCCATGTTAGACTGAAAAGGCCAACTTTTCCCAGTATTTTTGAAACTTGGCTAACAAAGCCAAGAACTAGGGAAGAAGAGGGTGTACTGGGCATAACAGGCTGGGGCAGGGAAGAACCTGCAAGAGTGACCTGTGGAAAAGAAGATCAGGGACTGCCCTGTGCTGAGCAGAGCCATGTCGGCAACCGACAAAACAGACCTGTCACCTACCAACTATTCATTTTATTTCTTGATACTGGAATCAGAAATTACCATTTAATATAAATCAGCAATAATTTCCCAGTTCATGACTGGTTTTGCTCATGATGAGGAGGCACAGGCTCTCCTTTAGTGTGTTCATCTGCACCTTGGAGGGTGTTCAGCTTCTGTGCTTGCAGAACAGTATGAATAAGTGAGATGAGAAGAAAACCTTTTTTCAAGGTGTTGATGGATGGCATTAAGTTATGGAGTCAGAACACCAAATTACTGTTAAAAGTGCCATCCATTTCTGAATTAATTTAGATACTCTTGTAAGTTTCTTCATATAAATTTCATACTTTTGTATAGTAAGAAATACAGCAACTAGCCTGTGGAACAGTGGCACAGAAATTTACTGTACTGTTACATGAAAGGTATTGAGGATATCAATTCCTCAGGCTTCTGGGCACAGAGTGAATCTCCATTTAAGATCCATAAGGAACCACAGGGACCCATAACCTTCCACATAACACGTCATACACAAAATTTTCCACTCAGCTACAGTTCTCCACAGCTGGTCTTCCAATTTTATCCTTTCAAGACAATTTGAAAAACATGAATTCACTATAATGAAAGTCCAAAGCTCTTCACCTCCTGGTTTAAAATTTCTATCAAATAACAAGCACTGTGTTACTTTCCATGTTTTTTTCCACAAGTCTTCCACTTCTAGGGCTCCTCTATGTCATTTTTGAAGCTTTATTTTCCACACAACTTTCTTTTACAATGTATTTGGGTAGAGAGGCTTGAGATTAAACTCCATAAAGTTTAGATCTCCCCTCATATTCAGGAAAATCTGCCTCTTAAACCCTGGCAAATTTCTCAGCAATCCTTCAATTTCTAGCCCCTAGTTTTCAATTCCTGTTAGACTATAGTCCCCTAAATACTTTTCTTCTAATCTGACAGATGGAATAGTAAAGACACAACACAATCTTTACAAAAGCAAAACAATATTAAACTCCAGACACCAAAAGGAATTTGCCTTGTCAACAGTCAAGCTCAGAGTTAAGAGCAAAGCTACAAGCTCTAAAGCTGTTCCTAAAGTTACAGCTTTTTAACTGTTTTGAATAGTCATGAGCACTGTGAACAGAACTGAAGCTTTTTACCCACACACTTTGTCAGTGTCCAGCTCTTGTCAACGTCTTGCCTCCACAAGTGCCCTTCATCTCTGCTGTGCCTTCAATAGTACAGCTCACATGGACTTACTGGTTGGACACAGGACCACCAGAGACACACACAATTACTATTTGCTCCATCTATTCTGCGTAAGTGATACCAGGAGACCATCTAGGCAGCCACTTCTGTACATATACCTCCTGAGGTTAAAAGTTAACCTATGTGTAAGACCAGCTTTGCTGGATAAAAACAGATGTCAGCCTAAGCAACCCCCTCTCTCTAACAGCAGCTGTAGGAGATGTTGACAAAAATGGCATTAAAAAAGTGGGGAAAGTTTGCAACCAACTCTCCCAGTATTCTGCAATACCTATTTTAAACACTTCTATAGTTGAAGAATCCTCAATTTATCATCCATGCCTAACCCACTTGGTGGACACGTAGATGTCCTGTGTGAATAGACACACAAAATAACTTAGTACAGTATGAAAATTATTTCCAATCATTTAGAGATGCTTCCTGCTCATTTTACTGAATATACCCTAGTCAAGTGCTCTCCAAGACATTTATGATTTGATACAGTATTTATATAATAAAATCAGTTTTTCCTCAGTCACCTCCTTTGAAACTGGAGAGCCTCACACAGCAGCTCTTTCCTACTCAAGGTGCAAGTGTGCAGTACATTTATAAAACACTTCTCATTTTGTCCTCACCTCCTCTCCTAACCATTTTTAACATTGCTCTGATTGGTACTAAGAACAGCACCAGCATTTTCAGGCTCCTATCACAATAATTTCCAGATCTCTTTTCCAAGTGCTAATGGATAATTTACAGCCCATCGCTGTGTTAGCAGCAACAGTTTTATTCCCTTTACGCTACTTTGAATTTATTGCTACAATTTTATTTCTTGCATTATTGCACAGTCACTGAGTATCATGAGATTCTTCAGTAATTCTTTGGTTTTAATTTAATGCTTTAATTATTTGATGTTACAAAATTATGCCTTTTTTATGACGATTTGTCATTTTTCCAGATTCAGAAATATGTTGAATAGTATATATTCAATGAGATTCCAGTTAAATCCCAACCATAATCTCCTGCCAGATTTCTGGTAACCTCCCCCCAACAAAGAAATATTACATTAACTCCATCCACTGTTTTACTGCCAAATTGAGTTTACTAACAAAACTCAGCTCTGCATACTCCTAGTTAATGAAATAATGATGCTATCTCCAAAATCCCAAAGCCTCAAAGAAATTAATAACTGGAAAACTGTGAATCAGAATGTCTGAAAGAAGAAGAAGGGAGACAAGGGATGACTGTATTCCAGGGATTGCCATGACTTCTCAGAGCTCTTCAGCCGATCCTCCTGCTTTCTCCAAGAGCTTTCTCAAACAGGAGTTAATACTCCAGACATCTCCTATGTGAACAACTGGGTATTGCTTTGAGAAACTGCCAATCTTCATGCTGAATTACTTGGGTTAAACTGGAATGCCATGAATGCAGCTAATCCAGCAGCAAGAGCAATAACTTCCCTCTTCTACTCACAATCCTTTGGCATCAGTTCTAGCATGTCATTTCATACACTGATTCAACTCACTAGATAGAAAGAAGTTATATTTATTTCCCTAGCCTAGTTTCTTTCCAAGCTATTGAGTTTAACTCTCAGGCAAAGCAGTGCAGTGAACATCAGAGACACTGCATGGGAGCACAGCCACTGCTTCTTTGAGATGAGTTCTCCCCATCTCACACAGCCCCACACCATCAGGGCAGGGGATGCTGCAAGGGCAAGGCTCCCTCTCCCCCTTCCATGACATATTAGTTTTAACCTCCAACCCAAGAGACAAACATACTCACTCAAACCCAAAAGTTTCCTTTTCAAACTGAGTCTCCACTGGATTACCAGAAAATAAATGAGAAATGTTTTTAAAATAATGTCAATAAATCTCAAGATCATATTTAGAATTACTACATCAAATTAGTCATTGCAAATTATCATTTATTCCTCTAGGAAATATTAAGATTAATTGCCTGTAAATTCCCAAAGACACCGAATACTAATAATATCACTACTAATGTGCATTTATTTTAATTAATCTGTAAACAAGCCTCTGGTCTTGAGACTTAAATGTCCACTCAGTGTTCCAGGGAAACTCTGAAAAGGTATAGTGATCAGAATATGATTTTTTTATCGATTTTATAACAATTCCTAGCCATTATTTAGTGCCTAAGATCTGGTCATTTCAAAGTGAATTTATACTCATCAAACAATCTGATCACAGTAAGATTCAGATGCAGGCAAAGTTTAGAGTGATTAAGGCGGCTAGAAAAAGTAATTTTTTTCACTTGAGTGAATGCATTCAACGTCTAATTCTTCTCCAGAACCATCATCTGATGCTTATCAACTAAAACCATGATATCAGATACCCCAATCCCAACTTAATCGCATCCTTATTAGGTGGGACACAGACAAATCTGCTCAAAACCAGAGTGACTGTGCTCCAACTTTCTAGGGCACTTGTCCAAGCCTTAGTTGCCTTCTGCTACTCCGTGACATTGTGTTAGCCACATTCAATGGCTGATGCTGCTCCAAGGTGTGCGAGTTAAGTAGCCACTAATTCATCCTGCTCTCATCAACAAGGCTCTGGTGTAGCTAAATCTCTCAGAAACGTGCATTCAGTTGTTATTAGATTATTAGTAGAGCCTGCCTGACCTTTGCTGTCTTGAAATTAAGCTGCTCAGGGACTGAAATAAGCATCTCATTTAGGTGTACAGTAGTAATTTCATCTTAAAGTATAATGCCTGTAAGCCATTTATAAGTATTTTCTAAGGTATCTGAGACTGTTACTCAGTAGTTGACATTTCCAAATAACACTCCTCCTGAAATATTCCATATGGGCTAAAATGGCACCTAATTCAGCTTTTCATGCTCTTAGCTACATGGAACTTACCTTCCTTCATGTTACAAAACTTTGTGCACACATTATCCGATCCACCTTGTAGGGGGTTGTTAAGTGTTTTCCTCAAATGCCTACAACAACTGTTTTGTCCACAACAGGAAGTAGTGTTCAAAACAAAAATGATTTAACTGCTGAAGAACATTAAGTTGTCTCTCATCTGTGCATATACAGACATGCTGGAAGTAGGAATTGTTCTTGCTTTTCTACACCCTTTAAATTTGCAGTAGGTAGCTTTTAGCTCCCCACTACATCTGATCATAAGGGTTTTAGGACTCATTTATTCTGGAGATAACTCTTGGCTCCCTATATTGCATTCACCTATGTAAGTAAAAAAGTTAGAGAAACGCAGTACTTTGACACCTAATTTCCACCACATTTCCACAGAAAGAGTGTAAAAAATTTCCCAAACCCCTGAAATAGACATTAGGGACTGTGTGAAGGGAAAATAATTGCCTCCTTCACCTATAAAATGAAAAAATATTATTAACCACATTAATATAATACTTGGTTTATGACCTACCTCCTTGAATTACACTGTCATTTTGTGTTTTCATTTCGTGTTGCCAATACTGTTATATGAGAATCTTTAAAATAAAAAGAGGAATCTAAGAAATGATGCAACATCTTAGGAAGGCCATCATTACTCCAGTTGTGAAATCTATTTTAGGTATCTGAAGCAGTAAGTGGTATGACGCTGTTAAGTGAACACATACTGGAAACAGACTCCGTTCCCCATTTCTCTTGCATAGAGGAAAGAGGAGATGGAGGCTGTTTTCCTGATACATCTAAGTTTTCTGGTGACTGCTTCATCCTTTGGCAGGTACGGTCAGCAACTGAGCTTCACTGATACTGGAGAGACCACAAGTCTCCTTTACCTCTCAGCATGAGTTGTGATGCTGGTAACTCATAACATGTAAACAGACTGTGCACTCCTCAACCAGAAGATGACAGCAACATGCCCAAGCTCAGTTTTGGACAAATACTTAGATCTTAAAGTCCTTCAACAGAAACAGCTAGGGGTGAAAGAGTAAAGAAAATACAATTATTTTTTGTTTTTAAAGGAGACCAAACTGAAAGCTACACAGCTGCTATTCCAAGGAATATAAGAAAGGTAAGAGGAGAACAAGTATCTGTAGGTGCTGCATAAGTGGCCTCCCTCTCCCAGAAACAACCACGATAACAATGAAAATAAGTCTCAGCTACCTTGCTTCCTCCTCCTATATATCCCGACAAGGGATTTGATGGGGTGGCATGGACAGCAGAATAATTTTAAAGCCTGGACTTACATGAACCATGACCATCTCATCCAGACTCAAACCAGAACAGGAATTGCACCCAGACATCTGTACTCTCTACTCAGTTACAACAATCTGTGACATGCAAATGCAGCATCCTGTTGTTCATATTAGCAAGATCAGAAAGTAATTTGCTTTCTGCTCTCATAATGAACAAGTCCATAAGTCAAAGACTCAAAGTATGTAACAACTGGCAGGGGTAGATGGCCAAAGGTTTCAATGGATATGAAACTTGGAAGAAGGCCAAGAGACATGTGGTCCCATTAAAGGGCAAACTGCAGGGAGAAAAAATAAAATCAGGGGGACTAGTGGACCTGAGCTTTGGAAGAACAGTTAGAGTGCAGAATCAGATCATCTTTGCCTGACATGCTCCCTAATTGAGATTTAGATGTATGCACAACAGGTGTGTAGTTAAATATACATGAATTAATAAAGATGCTGCCTGCCATTTGAAGTGGCACTACAGCATCTGTCCCACCTCCTGCCTGAGGCTCGAGAGTGACCTAGAACCATTAGACACACTGGACTGTGGGGAGGAATACTCAGCTCTGCAGTTTGCTTGGCAGATATTTCCAAGTATCTCTCTTGTTGATAAACCAGCAAACTTGATGTAAGTAATTAACTATTTCTCCCTGGCGTCTCTGCAGTGTAAGCAGAGATGGTAGCAAACAGATGTCACAGGAACCAACAAATGGTGGGGCTTAAATAAGTGTTCAGTACTACTCTCATACTCAACTACAGTGGAATATAGGAATCTATGAACTGCCCATGCCCAACAGGACAACTCCTATAAATAAATTTCCAGAACCAAGACAGATAGTTCGTGAAGCCTGCAAGGACAGTGAGGCCAGCGCAGTAGGAAGACATTTCCCTGTAGCCTACAGATCATGGTCACTAAACCAACAGTATAGAACCAAATCTACCCTACTGTTCTAACAATAATAATCAGAAAACAAAACTGAAACTTTACATAGAATAGAATCATAACATTATTTAGGTTGGGAAAGACCTTTAAGATCGAATCCAACTGCAATGATCCTGCACAAAACGGGAAAGTGTCCAAAACCATCTTGAAAGTTTATCAAATCATGCCAAAACTGCAATTCTTTTGGATCCTCCCTTCAACTTTTTGCCACTTTTACTTGTTTCCATTGGGGGCAAATAATATGACCTGTAAGCATTGAATAAAGAAGAGTCTAATCCAAACTTCCATCACAGTTCAATGAAGCATTTATTGAACAGCAGTTGTTATTAGGTTTTGATATTAGGAATCCTACAAGTCAGTGTCCAGCCTGAGTTTTGGAATCTATTTTCTAAAAAAATATAATGAACAAGTAAGGGCTGTGTCACAAAGCAATAAGATAAACATATGTTTTACCTTTTAACCTCCATGCTTTGTATTCATTAGTCAACACCACGACTTGAGATTGTTTTTCCTATGAGAACCTAAAAAGAGAGTATGAACCACCTTTTGCAGAATTAAACCTTCCTGATTAGAAATACCATAGCTACTTTTGTAAATATGCTGCATTCAAATCATGTAAGAACCAAGTGATCACTGTGCACACATCATACTTCTTAGAAAACCTTTAAAAATGTTGTCCCTCAAAAATTAAAGTACTTTAACTAGCTTCCATCCTTAGATAACCTACCCAGAGAAAAGGAAAACGTCTTGTTCACAGCAGAGATTTTCTCTGCTGTTGCAGAAGGAAAGGGAAAGGGAGGCTTTTTACCAACTTGAGCCAGAGAAACTTTATTTACCTTGTTGATAAGTTTAGCATGGTATAACTTGTATCACTGAAGTGATTGTCCTAGCACTGCATCATCATATTCTGAAACAGCTAGTCCTAAGAACATGATAGGGCTTCAAATGCACTGACAGTATTGCAGACAAGCAAAATTTAAATATGCATGAGGTGAATCAAGCGCTCTGTCATTTGCAAGATCACTTGGAAACAACGATCAGTGACACAGATCTCTTGCAATTTTGGGGTTTTTTTTATTTGAACAAGTTTGATAAAACTTCACATAAAAATATATGTACTCTTCTCCTGCATTAATTTTGAAGGTTGGAAAGGATAAGAAAAATTAGCATTGGTAATTACATGCAAACAGATCTGACATAATTTTATTTGAACAAAAAATAGATTATTCAAAATAGCACAAACAGCAGGTCTGAGATGGATTAGTGGTAAGTAATCCTCCCAATACTTCCTTGTAACAGCTGATTACATTGTTTGCTAAACTGCAGGAAAGTTGTCCTTATTTTTCTAAGAAACATGCATTGTAATTTAGTTTGTAACCATTTTACCAGACTGGGCATCTTATTGCCCCCATTAGAGCCGTCATTAACATCTTACAAGACTCTTGGCACTTTTTATTCCTTCTGGTGAAGGGACCACCACCTTCAACTACTATGACATTAGAGATAGCCCTGCCTTACCCAGCTGAATAAAAAATAAAAGAAAAAGATTCCAGCATTTATGAGTACAGAATGTATTGTGTTTAGAAGATACCTGCAGAGATACAGTTATTCTGAGTTGCTTTCTTGGTGAATTTAGTAATTTCAGGATTCGGTTTGATGCAGTAAAAGCTCAAGAGTCTGCATTTGTTCACAGCCGGCCAAGCTGTATTGATTCAATAAAATACTAGCAGTGATTTCTTTTATCCTAATACTGAATTTTTAATCCATAGCTATAGACCTTCAGCATGGGGGTCCTGTGAGTCCCATAAAAGCCTTCAGCAAACTGTGTTGCCTTTGCAATTTTTTTCCTCAAAAAATGGTGTAGTTTGCAAAGACAGGTAAGATACTAAGGTGCAACCTTTTGAGTGATTAAATGCCTCTTCACGAGTCCAATAACCAACTGCAACAATTTTCTGTGGGTTTGCTCAATCTCTTGTGGTGCAGGTGTAACAGTAGTTCTCAGTCCATAAGTCTGTGTTATTTATCACTGCTATCCTTTGCTCCTAAAAAATCTGAAAAGATGAGGGATTTCTGCAATCTCATTGGTACAACCTGTGATACACACTTCAGAATGCAGAAAGAAAATTATTTATCATTCTTGCCTTTTTTTGCTCTAAATCAACATTAAGATTTTTCCACCTCTTTCTAGTCATAAGCCTGTAACACTGCACTAATTTCTCTTGATCCAAATGTTTTTTAGAATAAGAACCTTACTGCTTCCCTCCATTTCCTAGCTATAGATACTTTCCTTGGTGCCCTTTTCCTAACTCTTTCTAAAGGAACTCCCAATACTCTGTCTATATCTTTCTCCCAGACAATTTCAAATACAGTTTCCCTCAGTTCTGGGAAATTAGCCCTTTCGATATAAGCTTGTGATTGGACTTGTGCTCTATTTTCCTACACTAAATATAATCAGATCAGAATTACTTGTCCCTAGGCAACCATCAGCTTCTAATCCAGTGGTTATTTTATCTTTATCCATCAAAATGAAACCCAGAATTGACTTATCATATATTCAATGCAATACCTTTTTGCTTTAGCAAATTATCCTTTATTTTCTAGCAACAATAGCTTGTTTTATGTCCAACTGCACAGATCTTCCACTAAATGTCTCTTAAATTGAAGTTCCCCCATAACACCACCATTTTATTAACTGTGAATTACAGAGGTACTTAAAGTAACTTTTCTTTTCTCTAGTATCATTTGATGGTTGGTAACAGATCCCTCTGGCAGCATATCGATCCACAGACATTCAACACCTCACGGTTACAATCTCAGTAACACTAAGAAAGGTAATGAAGTCCTTAAAAAACAGAGTGCCACCCGACATGTTATTCTCTCTATCCTTCATACTGCGACTCTAATTCAGTTCAAATGATTCTGCTGGTTATATAAAACTTCTTATCACACCTTTTGCTTCTTAAGATAGCTACCATCATTGGAAAAGGAACCGGGAGATATATTCTCCATATTATTTGGGACTTCACTGTAACTTTTTTAGATGCACCAAGTTGCAGTCTGTAGGCATTTGCTTTCCTTACCAACTTCTGATGATAATGGTAAATGAAAACTCTCCTGGCTATTTGTATGAAGTTTTCAATCAAGGTCATTGAAATTCTTCCTGCAAATTGCAGAACACCTTGTTTCTGTGGCTTCCCTGACTGCAGTATGCAATGGAGGTTTCCACAAAAATGGACTTTCAGCTTTACCTATCCGAGAGTACCTTCTGCTTAACCTCCAGAACTCTCTGGAGTAACAAAAGAGGGAATGCATAAAGGCTCACAAACAATATCTTAAACTCACAGGATGATTTTGGTTTTGTTTGGTTTTTGAGGGTTTTTTTTTTTTATACAAAGCATACATTTGTCTTCCTAGGACAATCCCTATGGGAACTATTAAGAACATGCTTGGTACATACCTTTGACTTCATCAAGCATCAGTGACAAAAGATCAGTAATGCTCTTTTTTCCTAATCCAAATAGGCCATGCTCATTTAAAAAGAGAGATAGTTAAAAATCAAGTCATAATACAGATGTTCATTAAAAGGTTTTCTGATAGTCTTCCCCTATATTTAAACTGAATGTTCATATGCAAACAAATTATTCCCTCCTTCTATACTAAACTGTGTTACATGGTTTTATTTAAAAATTCAACTAAAATACTGCCTATTATCAATTGTTTAGTAATCCTAATTCTTATAAACAAGTGTTACAGATTTTTTAGAAATTCAAAATACAGGTCTCCCCAGGTTTAATAAGAAAATATCTAGCTTAATGTTCAGCTTTTATCTCCTTGACTTTGGTGTTCTCTGAAAGGAAGTTGGCTATTGTCCATCTTAACTCAAGTAACATTCGTTGCTTATGTTTAATGTAATTGCAAACATGACGTGCATTCATAATTAAGCCCAAAGGGTAAGCTGAGAGCCTGAGACATGCTGGAAAATGCTAAAATAAGAGTGCCTAATCTCTTCAAGAGCAAAAAGTGGAAAATACACTGCTAATGAAAATAAACCAATAAAAATATCTATTATAGTGCAAACATGCTGTGACACCATTGCCCACGACACTGAAAAGCATATAGCCACTTTACTAACGAAATTAAATTATACTGGTTATAACAGACATGAGTCTGCACAGCCTGCTTAATGAGTCCAAATCTAATCAGAGGAACCTGTGATACTCTGGTCCTGTCTGGACAGACCTGAAAAGCTGGAAGGCTTTCACTGCTACATAGCAATAAATCTTTAAACCTTGCAACATCATTTCTGGTACTTGCCCCTTCCTCTCCCTTCACACAATCTGCTGAAAATGTATCTTACAGGAAGCTTTTCCAAAAAATCCCCAAATACTGAATAACTTCGGATGCATCTCACAGACCTTCTTTGGCACTATGACCTTGTCACAGACAAATTATATATAGCAGTCTTTGTAAATCTGGGCTGTGAGAAGGGGGAACTAAGGTAGAGTTTGTGCATGACTGATTGAAGGGGAGTAAACATTTGCCTGGAAATTGCTGATGTCAGCATCCCAAAAGTAACATGAAGAAATAACCCCAAAAGTAGCATGAGGAAATAACCAAAAAGAGCAGACGATGGGACATGAGATGAAATAATTCAAAGAAGTGCAAGATTCAGAAACTCATATAATTGTTAGGCCAAGAGACTGGTGATATCTCCTGGCATGGTAGAGAAATTTTATCAGCGGAATGGGGGAAGATCCTCTGAAGAGCTGGAAGAACATCAGCCAACAAGATGGACAACTGTGCAGAAGCACTGGAGCCCCTTCCCTCATCACTGGACCTGGGACAAAACTCTGTTGTTCCGTGACCTGGGCCGTGGTCCAAACAGCCCCATCCTGCTCAGTGGTTGAAGCCCAGCCCAAGCAGCCTCCACCCCACCAGCCAGGCATGGATGAACAGGGGCAAGACCCCTCTGGATAGCCACACCGTGGGCAGCAGAGAAGGCAACTGGAACAGGTCTTAGGAAGTGCTATAACCTGTTAATGCTTTATGTAGCGTTTTCTTCAGTTTTACTGCTTTACTAACCTCAGGCACTTCACCCAGCTAATAAAATAAGTATTTCAATTAAGCAAGGGTGTGTGTCTTTGCGTGGCACTGCCACATGCACACTCATCGATCGGCTGTCGCCGCTGCGCCGTGACAAAGCTCAGCGCACGGCGTGCAGGCAGGAGGCACTGGAGGTATGGAAAGCTGCAGATCGATCCCTGCGCTCCAGTGCCACAGCTGCCCCCTGCCAAAGTGGGAGAGAACACAGGCAGTGTGAGGCTGCCCCTGCAGTGCATAAATACCCCCATTACCAACTCAGCAGAAAGCAACCTAAGTGCTTCTTGGTAATCCCCCCCCACTGCACAGAAGACCGTGATAGCAGCTGTGTATTTATTTTACAAAGACAATGTGATGCTTGCACAAATGCCCATGGCCACTCTTGGAATGCAGCACATTATGCTTTGTTTTCTTCTCATAGGACATAGATAACCAAGAGAAACTGTGCTAATAGGCACCAACAATCATGAATAATAAAAAAGGAGACCAAAACAAAACTAAACAACTTTGTATCTGGCTGACTGAAGGAAAAAAACAAAAAACACCCACAACCCCGTAGAAGAAAATCCTTACATTTCTCATAGGGCAATGGGTGACTAATTACCAGGAAAACATTACCAAGCTAAGAAATACTAGGATGGTAGCAACTATAGGGGGAGAAAACAAAATCTTCAACATTCCGTATCCCAGAGGATACAGAACAAACTGGAATAGCTTATGGTATTATGAACTTATAAATCCACTGTAGTAAAAATTTCAAAAGAAATCCTGCTCTTATGAATTATGAACAAATCATATTTTAGTGCAATGGTATAAGCATAATAAGCATTCTGCTGGATTTTACTGATTATTCTCATCCATATCTAAAGGAAAACAAAAATGGAAGTAGATTAATTTTGACGGGGGACAGATTCTGAGGAAAAAATCTAATAAAAGTGCAATACGCAGAGGAAAGACTTGACAGCAACTGGTATCAGGCAATAATAGGAGAAGAAACTGTAATAAGTGCACAAAGTCCCTGTTCCCATAACATGTTTCGTCTTTTTCCCACTTCTATAGCTCGAGGTCTACAAAATCTACCATTTTACAGCAAGTACAAAAGACTTAAGAGCTGTTCTGAGACTGAAACGTAGAAACTGAAAATCTGAAAACAAGACTAACCCTCACACAAGAGCACAATCTTTTATATTGTGAAAACTATGAACTCTAAGAAGCACTGGAGCTGAATAAGACAGTCTGAATTAATTAATGGAACGCTGCCAAAAATGGACAAAAGAAAATAAAGCTAAAACTGCCAGACACAGCAAAGCAAACAAGCAGCAAAAGGGCTGATTACTTCGCAACTGCATTAACTGAAATACTAAGTTACCTTAAGACCAGCATGAAACGTGACAGAATTATGCTCTTGCATACTAAACCCTGCTTGTGCAAACATTAAATCCAGAACAATCCACTAGTGAGCAGGAGTACTAACCTTTACATTTTGATAATAGAGTGAGAAGTCTCATCCTACTCATGAACACTGGTTACTTTAACAGTATAAATATTACACTATTTTCGTGTATTATGGATAATCAGACCCTGAAAATGCCTCTTTAAAAAAAATGAAACACCCCAAACAAAAACAAGTAAAAAGGAAAAAGGAACTGTTGACATCTTAAAATACAGTTTCAGCAAGACTACAGAAAAACATGGAAGGTACTATCAAACCTGCAGTTCACCGTCCAGTCTCCAGTCTCCACTCTGTGCCTGCTTACCATAGGAAAAATCAACAGACATCTCACGTTAAGAATTTTATAACATAAACAAATGTAAGAGGACTGCATGAATACAAGTGTAAAAGGGCAATCAGAAAGGTAAGTTTGACATCTCTGTGCATATTCTTCCCCAGCAACAATGTCAGGAAATAGCTGCGGGCTTTCACACAAGAAACATGACAGCTAGCAAAAATGGAAATATTGCAATTTCACCTAAGTACTGTTTGCCTCCTCAGCTTCTTAATAGGCAGTTGAAAGTGTAGGAAGAGCAAAACTGTAAGCCTCTGTTTCTATAATTTTTTTTTAAAGCATAGGGAACAAGCATACTAAACAATTCTCAGTACAAAGGTGTTAAATAAGTCAATTAGAGGACATTATATCTTCTGCAAATAAACATCAAAGCATTTTTTCATATTTTAAACTAAAGATTAAGAGAGCAATTATTCACCCAATCTGCTCATTTAAGAATCCATCAACTAAAGAGATTAACATGCCTTATGATCACAGAACATGAGACAGCTTTGTGCCCACACCTGCATTAGTCCCATTAATAAATGCAGTCTTAGCATGTATTAACATTTCTGGGCTGTCACCTGTGAAACTTGCCATAATGAAAACATTCACTTCTCCCTTGTAACATACAGCAACTACAGTAAGGAAAGCCAACTCAAGGGATTTATTTTTAGCAAACTAATCACTGTAAAAAGGTAGTTCATTTTTCTTTACAAGACTAAATAAAATAAGTGAGACTATTTAAGCTACACTATTTAAAGTGTGACTGTACAATAATGGGCTTGTTACCAGTAGCAATCTATGGCACAATTACATAAGATATGTAAGCTACATAAGCAGCATTCTACATAACTCACAGTAGCTATTGAGTTATTTCACTTCTCATTCAGAAGTCCAAACGGCAAATATGCATCTCAAATTCAGCACAACTTTTTACTGCTTACCATAAACCAGAAGGCTCAATCTACATAAGGGTTGTACAACAAATCTAATCTGCATTCCATCTTTTTCCCCCTATATAGAAGGATAGCTATTAGAGTAACAGAGCACTAGGAAGGGCAGACAAAGGGCTAAGGACTTTGACCATAATAACCTGCAGAATTGCTGGAATCATATGGAGAAGGGATTAAGACACAACAAGGTGTCACCTTCAAATTCCAATGAAGGTATGTTAAAAAATAAGAGTCTGACACAGTCTTAGCAATTTCGGCATCAAGGAGACCTGAGGAACCTTTGCATTATTGCAAAGTGCATCTGCATGAGAACACACATTTTTTAAAAATGTCTAGAAAACAACATTGTGCCTATTTCATGTCTACAATGAAACTACACATCAAGTCACTCCAATCTTCATGGCATTCTTTATGTCCTAAAAAATAATTCTTTATTCTGAGTTTGCCTTTTTTTATATTCTGCCATAACAGCTTTATACAGAGCACCACAACACAGCACAAATCCTCACAACAAGATCATGCTTCAGGCATTTTATTCACAAAGATTATTTGCTAAAGCTGTACTCATGCCCGCATTAATTTTTTGTACAAGTAGTATATATAAGCAGCATAACTACACTTCAGTAGAATACTCATCTGATCTACAGACTGAATTGCAGGTTGTTTCGGTTCTCAATAAGCCCTTACACAGCCAATGGAACCAGAGGATAATAAAAGAAGGTGCTCACCCCACCACATAGCATAGGAGGCATTCTCCATGAACCTGGCAACACAGTAGATCCAGATACTGCAGACACTTGTGGAGGAAACTTGTCTTTACAGTATCTATAACATGTGAAGGGCTCTTCCTTTTGCTCTACACAGCTAGCAAAAGCAACATGTCATTTTTCCCCTTGATCCCCTCTCATCAGGGACTATCAGGACTATCAGTAAGCTTTGAATATGTACTCAATCAACTTAAAGTCATTTCCATTGTTTACTGTCCCTTGCCTTCTTGTTTCTGTGCACATTTTCTCTACAGGTGACTTCAAGCGTGACACATTCAAACTCTCAGACTGGGATATAAATCTCAAAATCTTTTGGCAGAACAGTGACTAAGAAAACTTAGTCAAGTAGAACACTCCTCAGTACACTAACATACTTCCAGGGTGACTGGAACTCGTTTCCATTACAAATGGCTAGGATTATAAGAAAGGACTGCTTTGTACTTATCAGGAATGACAAGGGTTTTTTTAGTAGTCATTGATACACCCTGACCTCCTGTGAAGCACAGTCCCAGAGGTAACTCCATGTTAGCTGGGTCTACACAGTCTTGGACAAAGTTGCTATCTCATTGAATACCTGCTGAAAGGAAACTGCTAAATTTTTGGCTTCTTAGTTATTTCACATTTACAGAAAGACCACTTGAAAGGCTTGATCCTGGGAAAGTAGGACTGCCTCCCACACAGAGCATATGTGACAAGCATGTCAAAGCCCCTGGTTCCCCAGAAGGAAGCCTGGGGAAAAGCAGAGACAGATGAATTTTGTGACTCCAAAAACCCCAAGAGTCATGCACCACATCAGGAAGGGACTCCAGACAGACATGGAGAGAATTTATTCCCAGTGATATAGGGGCAGAGGACAAGGGAAAAGAGGCGGAAATCTCCCAGCCTCTTTGTAAAGGTGAAAACCACCAGAAAGACCCTTTTCCTAATTTTGATCCAGGAGAAAAGCTCCCAAAGCAATCTGCCAAAATGTTTGGCAAGCCCATGAAATGTACCAAAATCAAGTATATGGAATGTGGATTATTTCTCTTCTAGAAGTCAAATTCCTTGAGAGAAAATAAGGGATCTTGCACCACTAGGTCAGTTGATGTAAAATTGAACCCATGAAAAACTGCAATCGTTCTTCAGAGCGCCCTGAGCTTTAATGCAGTCAATATTCCTGAAGAATGAGTTCCTCAAGAGAAAAGCTGTCACAGTCAGTCTGGGGAAGTGAGAACAGCATGTCCCTGCAAACATTTAACAGCTCTTATATCTGCAAGGAAGATCAGGTTGATCTTGGAAAAATGAAGAGTCCACTATGAATGCACTTCCTCTATTTCCTGAAAGTGGGATAACATGACCTAAAAGCAAAGCCTAGAACTGGGTATCAGAGAGGTGTGGGGTTGCCTCTCTTCTAGAGCTGGAAGGCCCTAAGAATCATAAAATGAGACCTTACAGCTAACAAAGTAACACAGATTTGTCTTGTGACACAGATTTTGGAGTGACAGAAGCCACAGTTATCATGACAAACTTCATAATTCACAGAAAAAGTAATTAACTTTGTACATTCATTCAAAAGACAGAAGAAATATCTGTAACATTTTCTGGAAGGCATTTGAAACATCCTGAGATAAACCTGTCCTTTGCCAAAACAGAGGTACAGGACTACTGCCCCCAGCTATTTAGTCTCAGACTTAATGGTGATGCAACACAGGGCTTGTAACTCAAAGCTCCAAGTGCTTTGTGTAATCTACACATAGTCTGGCCTCAGGTCTTTATCATGTGCAGGTCTTTATCCCTTCCAAACAGCAGTACTGAGATACATACATAGCTACAGACAGACAGACAGATAGATAGACAGACTGAGTTTCTATGTCTTTCCATTTAGTTCAGCATAATTTAGTCCCCCAGTGAGTCCCCCTCAGCCCACGCTTCCATTTAAGAAACCATCTACACATACTGCTCAGCTTAACAGGAACTTCAGTTATTCCCAGGACTTGCTCAGAAAAGCACACTCCACAATGGGAAAAACCTGGACACACAGTGGTCTGTCCCATGGGGTGTTTTCCACTACCCCACCAGCAACCATAACCTCCATAAGAACATTGACACCCTCTGAGCAAATGTTCAGTCCTGTCACCAGGGCAGCTGGATCCCAGTATGTACAGGCTTAAGTGTGAACTTAAGTAAAATGTGCAGAGGCCACATTCAACAGCACCATCTTTTGCACAATCTCTCCTTAATATCTCTGGCAAATTTACAAACAAAATACATACAAACACTCAGCAGGTCTGAGTTGCCCTACTTCCATCAACATCAATGATGCTATGAAAATTTAAGGCAGCAGAGGATCTTGCATCAGAAAACCACATGTCATCCTTCTCAAAATCTTACACCGCAGTCCCCATGAAACAAATCATCTTTGCATACCCCAAATGCTAAATATCTGTTTTCCCCTGCTCTCCACTGTACTCTAAAGGACAATGGAAATCACACATCACAGATGTTTAGGCAGGAAGACAGACTCTCAAGGGTTCAGTTTTGATGCTCACTCCAAGCTTTAAATGCTTAACCAAACCTGTCAAAGTGCCTTGTTGCCTCATAATCTAAGCATGGAACACCTGGACACATACAAATTTTCACAACTTCTTGTGTCACTGATCAAAGAGTAAGATGATGAAAGAAAACATTCAAAGGTTTAACTCTATTGGATAAAAGAGGCATGAACAGTTTGGACACTCAGCCAAAGCTTCTTTGAACATTAAGAGCTACATCTGGCAAGGAATTTGAGAGTTAATTTCACACTAAAGCCAAACAGCTCATGCTTTGTGCAGAGCACAGAAGGAAAAAAACCCCTAACTTTTCCTATTGTAAAACAAAAGCTGACCTGTACTTAAGCAAAGAAGGCACAAATTTAAGGGGCTGAATTATCAGCCACTCACTTTTACAGGGTATTGGAGGACACAGAATCGAAATGGAGGACTCTGTGGATTCTGCTCCTCTAAAAAGGCAATAGAGACACTCATAGGGCCAGCAGGGGGACCAAAAGCACCAAAATTATCAATGAAAATGAATCCCAAGTGTTGGAGAAAAAGCCCTCCTCTATGCTTTGACACATATTTTAGCACAGAAAGTTATAGAAAAGGGTGCTTAGAACAGATTCTTCAGTAGAGTCCATCAGCTTCATAATTTTATCTTTTCATATTCAACACTGAGGCTGGCTTTCTCTTCACTTTCAAGAACATGGGCAGCCAGTGCCACCTGGAAACTTCAAGTTGTCCTTGGTTGTGACTGTGAGCTTCTTGGCCAAGTGTTTGCATTCTGAGTTTTGTTTGGAATTTTCTTGCTTTTCTTTTTTCCCTTGCTCCTTCGTTCCTTGTTTTCTTTAAAAGTTCTACCAGAACCCTTTTCATTCCCACCATGACATTTATCTCAGTAAAAGACAGTCAGCTAAAAAAGAAAGAATGGATGAGCAGAACAGATACTGATTTCATTTAAAATGTATACTTTAAAACTCTGAGCAGAGCAAAAATAGTCTTCCCTCATATATCATTAAGTATGACTAAGTATGATTCAGCTCCAGGTAGAGAGCTAGATACCTAAACATTGCTGACTTGCTCTTCTACTCAGCCGAGATTTAATTGCTACATTCAGAGAACCCTAAAGGAACAATTTGGCTCTGCTGTGACAGACACCTAAGACCAGTCAGCTATTTCACTCTTTAGGCTCCATCACTGTAGTGAGTTTATCTCCTCGGACAGGAATGGCATGCTCGAGGATAGATACCTAAATTACTGGATAAATAACTAAATTACAGGTATTTTCATGCAGTCTTTCAACTTGGTATGCACAGTAAGGCTTTAATAACCAAAACAGTGCATCTAATTCATCGGTGAGACACCACCTCAGAAGAATTCAAGCGTGTTCGTGTCACTGGAAATGCCAACTGAGGGTTCTAGATCAGACCAGGCTCTGCTGATTCCGGCTCACTCATGCATTGGACCAGTAGACCAGCTTGAATGGACCAAGTTGGACTCACTGTTTGCTGAAAAAATGTGGGTGTGGTGTCAGTGCTATCAAACCTGCATAACAAGGGTAGACAAATCCTTGTTACTCCAAGTTTTCAGTCTTTCTACAATATAAAAATTAGATCTACTTGAAAGTTTTAATCCGAAGTTTTAATCTTCATATTGTTCCCCATAATGGTGTTGAAGTATAAGCAATGTTTAATAGCCTCCAGCATCGATTCCAGAAAGACAATCTTTTTAAGAACAGTAGTTGTAGAAATTGGGCCAGCTTCCAACTGTCTGACAGGTCTTTTATTGCTGCTGTAATACATCCAAAATGTGGAAATGTCACATGTTTTAATACCATAAATACAGGTTACTAATGTCACAGTATTATACACTTTTAGGTTGTGAAAGTAGCCTATCAACACACTAAGGCCTAATGAAGCAACTTACCCAAGGCCCTTCCCTGTATTTCAGTGTATTTTCATACACTAAATAAATGTTTATATTTCTCATTGACACTCAGAAGAGAAATTATGATTTTGTCTCTAAATCAAGGAACTAGCTAACCCACAAGTAGATTGAAAATATTATAAAACAGAAAAGTCAGTTAAGCCCTATATTGAAAACATGAACTTCCTGCTTGAGAGCAGTACCTTTAAGGTAGAAAGCTTGTAATTCAAACAGGTGTTCTAAATATACTCTAAAAAAAGTTAATTAACTTAAGTGGTGCAATGTAAGCTACTTTATGGGGCACACAAGAAATACAGGTGACACTTCTGACATAATTAAATGAAGATGTTAATGGTTTCAGCAGTGTCCTATATGGGTTATGTATGGTTGGTGCTTAAAGTGCGTGTGGCTGTACTAACGGCAATGCTCAGCTTCTTCCTCCTCTCTTTCTCAAGGCAGTCCAAACTAAAATACCTCTGCTCCAATGCACTCAGCTCTCCATAAATGAAACAAACCATAAGTAGAAACAGAAGCATACAACAAAACACTTTGTTGTATTTATTTTCAACCAGTTGCATAAAGCAATAGGCCCTTAACCAGCACCTGCTTCTCCCCATGGATTATCCTCCACCAACATCTGCTGCTGCTTCCTCCTACAAGGACAGAAGAGTTAGACTTAGACCTTTCTGGTCTTCTCAACAGGGGCTTTGAAAACACCTGATACTCAGTAATATTCCTGTTAAACACAGCTAATTCAGGCAAAAGATTAATCTAATTGCACGATATACCAAAATGTATTGTTCAATGTTCTAAATTAATGTATTGTTATTATGATATTGTCATGAACAAACTGAGATGCACCAATGAAGTCTATGTAAAAACAAATAATGTTTTTTAGACTCTTCTTTAATTTTTACATAAAATCTTTCCCATGTTGTTTGATCTCCATTTGATCTAACAAGGGTGGCCACACCTCCTCCTCCCAAGGAATCCAGTCTCAACCAGGTTAAAGCCAGTTCCATTACAACAGGCTTTCATAGATACTGTTTTCACACTGCAAGTGGAATATAGAAACAACACTCTGAGAAGAAGAAAAAGCAAATAACACAAACCAGTATGAGTAAGCAGTGAGCTGCTGTGGTACAAGCTTCTTTCCCTTAATAGATAATCAATAACACTGCTTTCACATATTGATAATGTTACAACTACTTGTGCAAAGTGAACTGGAATTTTTATACTTTCCCTCTCTTGGTTAATGAAATGTCATAATATTTAGTTAGCATAAAGTAATACTTTGGTTCATCAGTACTCCTACATATAATACTTGTGAATAATGACCATAATGACCATTTCTAAAAGCAGTAAGCCACTAATGCATATGTGCTTGATTAATTTTGTTTTACAGCAGTTTATCTTGCAATAAGTACTTTAGAAACAGGGGGGAGAGGGGTGAGGGGAGAAAAAGCCAGGACAGATAGAGGCATCTGAGTCTTTGGATTTCTAATTTACACACAATCACGAAATAAGTCTCTTAGAAGCACTGAGCATCTATTTCTTATTCTTGAAAATAAAGCCCTGCTTTGCATAAACAGAAAATTATTATAAAAACAAATGAGCCCAGTGCAGAACAGCAATATTGCCAGCACACCTAGACACATCACCTTAAAAATACCAACAGTTGCCAGGCAATTCTGACTGCCCCACATACAAATACCAGCTGGAAGCAAAATGGCATTCACAGGGATGAAGGCAGTCCTTCAGTACCAGCTCCCAAGAGCAGAAAATGTTTCAGCTTTCCCACTTTTCCATCTCTCAACCCTGCATTTTTTTCCAAGCAAACACCATTTGTCCCTTTCCTCCTGCCAGAACATTGGCAGCATGGTGAAAAAGAAGCAAGCAGCAGAATGTTTCAGTTTTACACTACAGATTTCTTACTTTATACAGATTTCTTATTTTAGAGGAGCACATCCAAAGGCAGACTTGTTACTAAGATGTTGGGTTGTAACAGACATCTCATGTTTTACACTGCACTAAATCCTAGCATATTTACAGATATAATGATAGGACCGTTCTCAATAGTCTGCTCCTTTTTTTCAGTCATAACACCTTGTTTAACAGTTAGCATTCCCTCCCTTAAAGTCCTTTTTTTCCACAGGATATTATTAGTTCTCAGTAAATTTGAAACCAATTAACCAGCTTGCTAGGCTTTTTGCTGTTACCAAACAGTAGATGGACTCAAATATAAGACAGCGGTGTTACTGTTTGCAAATCAAAATTATTCATGATGACTAGTCTGCTGTTGTGAGATATTTACAGCAATATGAGCGTATTTTATACGGTGTTTGCATATTATGGAGTTCAACCTGCTTTGTACATAGTAAATACTACTGCAAATTTAAAAATAAATTCAGATTATTTGTTTTTATGGACATACTGGATTTCCACTCAGTAAGATTACACATACTATTTTTAGTCCTAATAGTAAAATACATTAGAGATAATTCTTGGAAGTGGTTTCCAAGCACATTCTGAAAATATTTTTCCATATACCATATATTTCATGTCCAAAAGGACTTGGTGATCCCTCTTGTCCTCCCCTCATTTAATTCTCATTCAAGTGTAATGAAGCAACATGAAACCATTTTGCTCAAAACCTCTCCATTCTCCCATCTTTTTTTTGCACTGCTGCAGAAAGGACAGAGGCCACAGTAAGGAGCAAACAAATAGGCATGAATAACTGGAAGGGGCACAGAGTAGAAAATAAAGCTCAGTAGGTTTTTTTCATCATTCCCTCAAAAAGACTTCATCCCAAATGACTGGAATATATTTCGGTCTTAGGCAATGCTCTAGAGATCAACTCCATGCCCCTTAACAACAGAACTGACTTCAACACTGCAACTGCAGAGATAAATGTGACTTTCAGCAGCAAAAAGGCAGCTACTAACAATACTCCAAGAATTTGTGTATTTTAATAATTATACTTTCTGCTCAGCTATGCAGAGGACTAGCAAAGAAAGGCAAACTATTGACCTGTATCTTGTTTCATTCCCAAAGCTCAAAAATCTTAATGTTTACATACTCCACTGCCATCAAATTTGAAGAGAAAAGAAACAGTCACTGTGGCAACTTTTAAGCACTAACATGGCTGACTTCTGTATCCATCACTTATTCTAATTTTTTCAAATTGCTCAGCTGCAAAGATTTACCACAGCTGAAATAATAAAAGTCTCTAATATCAGCATTTCATCAGGATAAAATTGGAGGAGATGCCCTTTCCTAACCTAATACAAAACAAACTAAATTAACTGACATTTCATCTTCAAAACACTATGATCTGTGGTTGCAGATGTGTGAGGTGAAACAGTGGAGACCAAGCATATATGAGCATGAAGCAGTATTTAAAGTTTGAAATAGTTTTGGAAATAAAGATCCAGAATGCTCAGTTAAAGGCTCTACTTGACCATCTCTGATTCTGTAGATCCATGTATTCCCATAGACAGACTGCAGTAACTGTTCTGTCAATATCTAACTGAATAGGACAGAGAAATTACAAACTAAAAGTCAACTTCTAGACTGGAAGTGGAGGAGGAGGAGGGTTGTCTGGAATTTTTGTTTTCAGTACTGAAAACAATGGGTTTTTTTCTCTCTAGTATCACTGTATACCTACTTCTCAAAGTTCTTCAGTTTTATGCATGATCACTCCTGTGGCTGAGCACCACAGTTTCTCAGGATCCAGTTTGTGATTCTGACTCTTATCACTGTAAAAGGCCAGTTCCTGGTTGCACTCACTTCTCACAATACTATGAATTTTGCTTTCATATCATGCTTCTGTATCCCACTTCAGGAGCAGAGCAGAGACCAACAACTTTTACTCAAAGATTCCCAAAGCCCAGCGTCCAAGACAGCACTCTGAGATGTCAAGAAGGTCAGCTGAAGCAATAGCCAGCAGCTTAGCCTTCCTGACAAGTTTCTGGGGGGAAGGGGGGCAGGGGAAATAAGTAGGAAAGCACAAGTAAAAAGGCCCCTCTCACATCTGACAGGAATGACCTCCATAAGCCAGGAATAATGTACAAGTACTCACGTATACAATGATACACAAGTACCCACTGAAACAAGCCCAAGTAGGTCACAGGCTGACAACAGCTGATGTTTTGCCCAACCAGGCATGTCTCTGCCTAAGGTATCTTACTGAAGAAGTATTCTGGGGACAAAATATTAGTTTGAACACAAAAGCAACTATTACAATTGATTCAGCTTTGAATGGTGAAGCAAGAAGGTTCTGGAAAGGTGGACAGGGAGGGATAAAGAAATTGAAATGTCCCTTGCACAGGTTTTGTGATCACTACTGAATTTTTTTTTCTTTTTGTGATCAGTACTTTATATACTGATTTTTAGAAGGCTATACACCAGCAATATCAACTAAAATTAAATCCAGAAACTCACATACAGTTTGAAATATTGTTCATCCCAAACTCAAAGCAAGTTATTGGAGGGGGGAAAAATGGTCAAACTGATTTTTTTAAATGGTGGTTACATAAAATGATAGAAGACCTGCACCAGTGACTCTTATTTATATCAGAAAACGCTGAAGAAAATGAAGAGTAAACATGGCCTACTGGCCTTACTAGATCTAAGTGGGAAAAGAAAACTATTTCTCACTGAAAACTGTAAGGACCCATGACTTCATTTGCAAGGACCACCTTGAGAAAATAAATACAGATATATTAATCTTCTAGACAGGAACTGGTAGCATACAAGGTTAAAAAAATTATTGAAGAGGCAGGTTTTGCTTTCATTTCTTTTCCAAAAAAAAGAGATTTTAACTGTGTTTTCAGAAGAAGATGAGAAAAAGGAGACACCAACAGAAAGGCAACACTGAAAACAGTGCTGAGGACTTATTTACCTGGGAGGTACAAAGCTATTGATAAAAACTTCCATTGATGACTCCCAGCCGGGTGTGCTGAACTGTAATGTAGCTGTTCCTAGTGTGATAATTGCGACTGCTGATGCCCTCAGACCACAAGACTCAAGCATATAATAGAGATACGACTTAAGCCACACCATGAAAGACAATGAGAGCCGAATTCATTCCACTCTAACTCAGGAACAAGTCTTACTAATGAGGTGTGCTACCTTCACATTGCAGGAGTGCGTGGCTGGGCAGATCTGATGCTGTTCAGTTTGTAGTCCTGTCACAGTGTAACCTGAAGGTAATTTCAGTAGAAAATACAAACCTATCGCCTACGGTTTGCATTCAAATCTCATCTTCACTCGACAAGAAGCAGCTCCCCACCATGACCTTACTATTTGCACCTGGAGGCACAGTGTTTCCAACTGAGAGCCACCAAATGAACTGATAGTCTTCCTAGATACAAACAAGTATAAAATGTTCTGAGGCTCACTGTGGAGATGGTATTTCAATTGCACCACGTGCATCACTCTGACACACTAGGTGACCCTGAGTAAGGATAGAAGATGGAAATTAAGTATGTCCCTCACCTCTGTAAGTCATAGTGCAACTCATAACAACAACACTGTTTTAGGCTTCTACATACTAAATGTTTAAAAAGTAAGTCAAATTGTGAAGAGTTACTATTTATAAGTATAGACCAAAAAGCATTTACTGTGGATGAACCATTCCCTCCCATTCTCCACACAACAACTATTTGAACCCCCTAAGTAGTCTACGTTCAGAACAATTCCCTTGAGAAATGGATTAATGGCAACACTGTACGTGAGGCTCTCAAAGAAGCGTGGTAAATGTGATTTCTGATCAACTGTGTAATTCCACACGCGTACAGCTCTCCACAGAGAGACCATGTTAACACATTACTTCTCCTGTGCTTTTAACATCATAACATGGGCACTGTACCAGCTTCTTCTCTATAAACAAATACGGACTCTATAAACTCTGCTGCCTGAAACCCACTGAACTCATTTAGGCTGGAAAGCTTTTCCATAATGAAAATGCAAATATTCTTGTTATTAAACAGATAAATGCAAATGATCACGAAAACTGTGAGTTTCGTGTGAACAGATGACCTCCTCTGAGCTCCTTCTCTGACACTAGGTTCAGCATCTCCAACAACCTCCCAAGAGGTCAATAAAAGACCACTAGCTTGAGGCATTCATGAACAGCAACTATGCCTCTCACACTACATCAAAGGAAATAAAACACATCATGACATTAAAAGACTTTTTTGAAGAACCCTTTAGTGTCTCTAAGCAATCAAATCACCAGGTTCCCCCTCCTAGTGTTTCTCATCTCCTACATAGTGGGAAGACAAGAAATATACCCAGATGAAAGGGTTTTGCACTTGACAACAAAATGAGTGTTCTGAAAGTACACTAAATCCCTTAAATGATAATTAAGCACCAAATGAACCATTTAAAAATTCACCATTACCATTAGAACAAATTAAATTAAGCCAAGATTAACATATTAAGTTTGCTCAACCCAAAAGCAGATAATTTCACATAGTTCCTGTTCAGCTATGTGCAAACTATTTTTCAAAATATCTGACCATAAAGTTGGGCCAACAATACATGCAATTAAGTAAATGGGATAACTGGGTAACTTATATTCAAAACATAATGGCGAACTAGCTCTTTATTTTTTCCCCTACAGTAGTTATGATACTCCATTTCCAAGGTTTTTGCTGATAAAAATTACCAGTTTGCACATGCTAACATATTCTAGTACCCAGTTTACAAAGCTGTGCCCCTTTTGATTAGCAGCTGTATGTTACTTGCCAATTCTTGTGGGGGAGAAGTGAGTAAGGAGGAAATTTCCACAGGATTCTTTAAATATCCAGAAAGTCTATTTTACTGAAAACTATTTTGTTCCCATGTGTTGAAATTTGTGGCATTCCTGTGACCTTTATGTCAATGAAAACAGCAGGATTTAGGCAGCTGAAAGACTCCAGTACGGTAGGTTATCTTCTCTGTATTATTCAAACCAGGAATGACCAAACACAGGGGCATTATACAGGGCTGTAGGTTAAATATAGATGTTTGAGTTATTCACAGAAATAATCCAAATTTCAATACTTTTAAGTGGAAAAAACCAAACCCAAACATTTTCAGACCCACCTGCATGTTTTACCACATATAAGTGAAAATAACTTAGTTTAATTCTGTTAAAAAGGAAACCTTGTCTTGGGGAATTTATATCTGTTACCCATCAGTGACCATGGCAATGACAGACAGGTAGTGTTTGTTTGCAGGAATATTTACAGATTCAACTCTTTTCACTCCTAACACTGGAATGTTTTTTTCATTTTTACTATACAAGCAATAATTCATAGAGTAAGACAAGTAGGGCCATCCCTTCAAATGGTCATCTTGCAATGAAGTAGGAATTAAATAGCTCAGATTTTTATATAACAAAAAGTGTAAATAAGGATTATGCATTTAGCTTTAAAGAGTTTAGAGAGAAGTTCAAACTCATAAAAAAAGATGCCAATAACAGAAAAAAAATGATCCCAGTGTTTCTCATGTTCCAAATGTTCCAAAACATTTGGGCTTGTTCCTCATTTCACAAAAATATAAAACTGAAGTACCTTTGTATGAAATTCCCACTAAACCAGCTTCCCATGAGATGATTATTGATTATTCAGGAACATAGTAAGGCTGCAAAGTTTTTAAATTAAAAAATGCTTGACAACAGACCAATTTTCAGTACTAACTATTATTTATCTTATTCAACAACCAACTGTAGACACTGGCACTTATAACTGCCTCCCAGAATCTGTATGAAATTGTTTTCATATGCAATTTCAGTGTAAACTGATTAAACAGCAGCTAAAAAGCCAGACAAAATACAAAGGCTGAAGACTTCAGTATTGAGTCTGAGCAGCAGTTTGTGCTATTGATGATGCCTAAGAGTGGCTTCTTGTGTGCCTTGTCTGCACAGGTATAACGTGAAGAATAGAGCATACTATAATTGTTCCAGAAGCTGCAAGCTCCCAGCACAAACTGACTAACATGACATCACAAGTAACACTTAAATTTCAAAGGCAGAGCAAGGTAATATTTTCAAAGAATTTAGACATGTCATTCGTTGCCAGCTGACATGGCCTTCACATTTAACATTAATTACACTTCTATTTATGCTATTTAGAAACCCAATTATCCAACCCACTCATTCTAACCAAACCTGAAAGCTACGTAAAATTAAATTCGATTCGTATATCAAAACTTCACCTTATTTTCAATTCAGTGATTAAGCCATAATTCTATTACACATTTATTTAGATTGTATCTGGAAAGGAAGCATATAAATAATGTAAAGGATATTGTAAGCACCTTCTGAAGTTTCTACTTAATTCTTCAGTATTTACAGTAGAGAGAATAATGTAAATAAACACATGGAAATTGTTATGAAAGAAAACTAACAAGCTGTTTAAAAATACCTGAGGGTTCTGGTGGAGCTGGTTTCACTTTCTTTTGATTGCCCTGTCATAGCCATGAACTCCTCAGGCATGAACCTAAAACTCATAATTTTTCACAGTTTGATAAAACATTTTTATTTGTGTTATATGCTGCTGTAAGTTGACAATTAACAGCTCTTCATTATAATTCTGCTTTTTTACAAAGACACAGAAATGCCAGAAGCAAGTGTAACTCCTATCCTCACTGCCTCATACAATGCCTATATACTCAGCAGGAACAAATTACAATCTCCTAATCAACATCTCTACTCTGCTGCTGGCAGCACCCTCCACGCAACAGTTCTGACCACAGGCTGCACACTCTCCAGAAGAGCTGCAAGGAGTAGTCACAAAGGCTAAAAAACTGGTACAGTTCTCTGTGTATTGTTGTTGATCTTTTATATCCCTTCACATCCAATTGCACAATCACAGGAGGGTGATCATGTCTTCACTGGCTGGAAGCCAAATTCAGCACATTAAGATTCCCTTTCTTTTTTGCCTATCCCACTGTATGTTCAGCTTCTGTTCTGCTCCCTCAACTCTTGTTCAGATCTTTTTTTCCTATAAATTCTACAAACCACTAGGACTTTTTTCTTTTTATAATGGTAGCATGACACAGATGGTGACGATTTTAGGACTAATTTTGCTGAGATCAGAATTAGGCTAATCACCTTTCTAAAACCTATTTGTGGTTGTTCATTTTGTGGTGTTTTTTTACATTATTTTTTGGGTTTGGTTTGATACATTTTTTGGTTGTTTGGTTGCTGGGGGTTGGGTTTTTTTTTGTGGGGTGGGTTTTGTGTGTTTTGGTTTGTTGCCTTTTTAATAAACAAGCCATTATTACAAATTACTTCATCAAACTGGACTTTAAGGGCTTTCTCCCAACACTCAGGAGACACATCTCCTCCCACCATCCTAAAAGATACCCATGCACAGGTTTGTTGGGAGGGCAAGGTAAACCATTACAGATACTCAGAAACCACATTCATTAGCAGTGTGCACCATTTATCACTGCCTTTGTTGACAGCTATCATTGCATTACAAAGCTCCCAGTTATTACTAGGAACTGGCATATAATCCACCACTTCAGTCTTAGCCAAAAATACTGGTTGACAAGACTTGAAAGAAATACAACATGCCTAAGCTATCCAATAATGAATAATTTAAATCCTTTGCAGAGACAGGACATAAATCAATCATTTTTTTCATTGAAAATGGAGTTGACAATACATCCACTGAATGGCAAAACTTCCCCCTTGGAAGCAATTAGACCTTTTGTCTGCAAGGTTAAGTACATTGAGAAAGATCTACTGGACCACAGGTACTGTTGTCAAAGTGGTAAAATTGAAACAAGTGTCCTGTGGCTTATTTCGCTCTCTCCCTTCATGAGAAAGAGTTTCTACTGCCAAAGATTCTTTTCTAATCTCGTCCCCACTCTCAAGTTCAGTACATCTTTGTCAAGGCTATAAAACCCGGAGCACAAGTGTAAAATTAGGAACAGCATCTTGACTTCTAGAGTTTTGTTGTAGCCACACGGAAGTGCTTCTTATATTGTAGTTAACTAGTCTGCATTTTAAAGATGCTGAAGAACAGAGTAGGAAGAAACAAAGTGCTTATAGTATTTACAATATGAACTGCCCTACACCTGCTGTCAAACCTATGCTTTGCAGCAGAGCAAAAATACACAAGACATGACTCTGCTGTATAGCTACAGCTCATGGCAAACCCTGTCTTGCTTTGATAGAGGTGGGAAAATTTTCCACTTTATGGATGAGTGGAGGGAGGAGGGATACCACCATTGATAGATTTGCTGCAGTTTTTGGTGAACATCTGCCAGGATTATGCCTCAAATGCCAGCACGCAGCGTATTAATGCATCCATGCCCAAGCCAAAAAAATAGCAGTCCTAACGGGTTCAAATACTTTTTTATTTGTCATCCAAAGGTGACAGCTCATAGCCTGGCAGAGGCCATGGGTGGTCAAGAAGGGGCAAAAAAATCTGAAGTTTCCTTTGCTGGGCAGAAGAATTTGAAGATTTGGAAACAAAAGGTGGTTTCATGAGAGGAAGAAGAAAGAAAAAACACCTACCCAGGATTCAATCCTTTCTCTACAAAGTCAGAAAAAGAACAGCAACGGCAATTTTTTCCACAAAGCAATAGAAAATTCAGATGACCCTCAGGCCACAGGGCACTGGCCTTAAAAGCAGGTCCTGTGCTGTTTTCATATCCCATTCTGAAACTACCAGCTGAGTGTGCAGCTGTTCCAGAAGTTATTACAAGAGAATGACTCTGGCACTGATGTTGCCTACACATGAAAATTACTGTTGAAATAAGAAGAGTTGGAAAAGGGAGAAAAGATAACAGATGTTGTTCACAACATACAGGAGACCTACAGAAATGCAATACAGTTCAGAAAACTCATATTAAGGCTCAAACTAAAAAGTTACTACCTCTCACTTTAAAAAGTGGAGGCAGTTGTTAGATGCAGAGAAGAGCGTAACCAACCAGAAGTGCATCAGAACAGAACTTAACAGAGTTGAGGTTTTATTACTGGGAAGGAAGCCTAATCAGTGAGACAGAGTACTCAGAAGTACATGCAGCATGGATTTTGGGTGCCTGGGAAGCCAGAACTCTGCCAAATTGGTTTTTACTGGTAGGTCATGATCAAAGGGTTCATTCCAAAGCTGCCTGCCTGCAGTGCACACCTGCAAGACCAGTGCTCCCCAGTTGTGGGAATACATACAGCAGTGAGGAAGTGAGGAAGAACTTTGGGTTAAACAGCAAAATGAGCTGACATCCAAACATAAGAAGGCTCCTGCTCTTTTTTGTAAGCAAGGATACAGAAAAGCCTCCAAAACTAAAACTTCCAAGAAGCTTAAAGACATTGGGATTGCAATTATTTCACTAATTCTGAAACACAAGGCTGCTTTCGTTTAAAGCCAAAATGAAACTAGAAGACAGTATTTCAACACAATTAGAAGTATTACCTGGTTAGTACTAGAACAGGGCTCTCTCACTTGCCAAGCAAGAGGTTAAGTTTACAGCTGTAGGCATCAAGGAACTTATTCAAGCACCAAGGGAAAAAAAGAAGACAGAAGCTGGGGGGACAAATATTGCCAGACATCTCTAAAGGGAAGAGAGATTTCAGACTGGGACTCTTTCCCACAAATCCCACAGTTGGATAACTCTAATTTTATTCAGGAGCTATTAAGAAGAAATTGCTACAGTTCAACCAAAAAAAAGCTGTTCTAAAATGTTAAAAGGATTTAAAAAAATTACTTTCCCCTTCCTCCCAGCATAATTTATTTTACTTCTATCATGTATACAGTGGACAATAATAGTGATAAGATTATTGCAAGTACAGTAGTAGTTCAGGGGTTAAGGTTTAAAAAAGAATGCACTACAGTAGTGGTAATGTAAAGTGATTTTTTTCTCCTCTTTTCACTGATCTTCATATAAAGCTTTCATTAAATGTTATCAGCTTCAGCATTGGTTAATCACTTTCACAATTCTTTAACATGAAATTAGTCCCCCTTTCTCAACAACTGGTGGAAGGTGATGCCAAACCCAAATGAAGCAATTATGTCAGAAATCAAGTCAAGCCATTTACATTTTTCATTCACTGTAACAGCCTTTAAGTGTGATTAATCAAATCAACTTTCCCTTTCTAGCCAGAGCTGTAATTGCTAAGTGCAAATTAAAGCATATTATACATGACATATGATACTTAATCTGAAGACAAATTTTTATTAAGGTTTAAGTCAAACTTTGTTAAATGAGTTAAAGATATCCACTGAATATATCTTAACATTACATACATGCCCTACGGGAAAAGAAAAAATATTACAAAATATTACAAAAATACTTCAAACCCCATAGATAATCCAATTGCTTTGACAAAAAAAAAAACACGAAGAGTAACAGTAATATTGTGCTTCTAAGAATATATAAAATATCTCCACAGAATTTATCATGCAGTTTAAAAGGGGATAGCAGATAATTCTAGAATCTTAAACAATTCTTTTTTGGCAACAATGTACAAAAATCCTTCACAATGATAAAGCAGAACTACTTTTTCTGTGAAAAACTCACTACTGGAGTAAGCTGATACAACCTCAATTATTTTAATAATTGTTGACAACTGCTGAAAAGCCCACTGCTGTTCTGTCCCCTAAGCAAACTGGGGCAAGAAAATAATAATAAGGACCAGTGAAGGACCTAAAGGATGAGAATTGATATTCTTATTCAATACCTTGATGTTTACTTTACTCTCTTGATTTTGCATCTATTGATAACCACAATGATGCTTTCTGATGTGGTTAAATATAACTCTCTGTCCTACTATATCTGTAACTGTGAACCTATTTTATTGACAAAATCTGGAACAGAACAATACTGTCTCAGAAAGGCAAACATGAAAAAGCAGGCTGCAGAACCTCTGAAAACCCTTCACAGTCTAACAAGAATAAAAAATCCCAAACAAACCTGCAAAACATGACACACACTATCACTTTTGGAGGGTTTGCTACCTACAGAAAAATGACATGGGATATTCCTTTAGTTCAAAAAGAAAAAAAAAAGAAGACATTTGGGAATATAGTAACAGAATCCATCCTCAGTGCACTGAACAGTCAAAATGCAACATATCTGAGGAAGTACAATTAGAAAGAGTTAATCAATTACCTTTAGTATAGTATTTTTCCTGTGAATAATCCTCCACAGAAACCATTTGCTTCACCCCAATAGACTTTATTGTTTACATCACAGAACAGCTAATATAATCTGTATTAATAATGAAACACTACTATATATACATATGTGTGTAAATAAATAAAAGACAACTATCTATTCAGTGTCCTGTGCTTTAAGTACACAATCAGTCCTCTTAAAAATAAAATCTTACCTGAAACAACAACACTGTTGCATTTTACAGGAAAAAGTGCAATGTAAGGGCACTTGTCACACGGCCCATGACATCCCCACTGGACACTACAGTCTGACACCCATCCATCCCACACAGGATCTAGCAGCTGTATGATGACCAGCCAGCTGGCTGACACTACATGGACCAAGACAGAGGAGGGGAGAGGTTAGAGATAGGCAGAGGTTCCCCTCTCAGGGAAAGAAAGAAAGTACTCTTTCATTTCCTAGCTTCAGCAGTCACAGAATAGGAAATCTGGCACCTTTGGGAACCTTCCTTTTCTTTCCAATCTGACAACTGGCCAATAGCTTCAGAAATTATTTTAGGGAAAGGAAGATGCATTTGACAAGTCAGCTGACAGACAGAGAGCAAGCCTTTGACCTCTACCTCTCCCTGTCTGGAAACCAGGATGAAATGTGCTTGTGAGCAAAACTCACGTAATCCAAGTGTGAATTTGTTCTATTCAATCCTTATTTTTCATTCACTAAGAGCAGTGTTTCTTCCAGGATGGATAAATCCAAAACATCTGCACAATGAAGAATAAAGTAGATGCTGAAGGTAGATTTCAAGAAGTCTTAGCTGCTATGAGACATCTGGGTTGAAAGCTTAATGCAGACTTACCACTATTCCACTGTGTGATACCTACATTCTGTCTGGTACCTGAAATACCTTTTTAAACTTAATTCAAGGCACAGTTAAGCCACCATGCAATTACCACATTCTCATTTGTTTTTCCCATTAATTGTTGAATAGCATTTCTAATTGGCTATCTCTAGTTTAAAATATTAAGCAGAAGCAAGCAAATCACCTAATTACATCCATGCTGAGTTCCTGTCATTACATACATTTTAAATTACCGGTTTAACACCATATCTCACTTGCACTCATCTGGCATGGGCAGCAGGTTATGAGGGGAAGAAGAGAAAGACAAAAAGGGAGAGAGGAGAATTAAAAAGGTGCAGTACTGGAACAGACCACTGCCTCTCCATAGCGTGGCAAGACAGCATTTCATTCCTGGCTATGAGTCAAATAGTAAATACACTTTTACTTCTGAAATCAGGAATTTTTAATTGCAGTTTGTCTTATACTGCTTAGATGAGGGAAACATCCTTCCCCACCCAAGAACTGCTCAGGATCCAAAACTTAAACCATTCATGAAGAAAGAAAGAATCATCAGATTCTAAGCTGTCAGTCATCAGAATGACACTTCACATGTATACTATGCTATTATTGGCTGTACATATAAAAACATTTCTCATCCTCCGGACAAGTTTTCCTTTCATGACACAGTCTACCACAACTGCTACTTGTAACGTTCTGCAGAGTGCCACTTTCTGCTGAAATATACTCAGATGCTTCATGAAGTCTCTGTATTTACAAAATTTTCTTTGAAGCTGCCTTAATTACAGGAAGGTTTGTGACTTTTTTTAATTAAGAGTTAAAAGAAGCCAAGAAGAAGATGATTAGTACTCACAACATTAATCTTTGCTGTACCTAACAACTTCATTTACTGCGTAAGACCAAGCCCTTGAGGAGTTGCTGTTCTATTGAGCTGACGTTGATGTACTTGCTAGGAAGTTACTTCTACCTCTTCTGTTCTCCTCTGAGATGTAACAGATGGGCTCTCAGGAAATTGAATCTGATAGCAAACTCACTGACTTCAGTGAGCTCCACAAGGCTAAGACAGAAAAATAAGGTCACAAGTGACAAAGAAACCCAACACATTCATTTAAATACAAAGGCTTCTTTGACAGTAGAAAAGAATTCCCGCTTCAGCAATGAGTTTAAGAAAACATACTGTCTTTTAATATTATTATTATCATCACTTAAGAAAGATGTATTTTAACAATTTCCAGGAGAGACTTTACATACACTGCTTTCATCACTGGCAGGGAACAGCACCATTCACAATACACATTGAACAGCAGATTCCAGCCCTTAACTTCCCAGCACAGTTGAGTAGCTTCATGCTACATTACTTTGGTAATGCAAAAAGAACCCAAAAATAGAGACATTTTTAACCTGGACTGTCTAAGTCTCCAAGGAAATGAGGCTTAGGCAGTCCCTCATCTGTTCACTTGTCACATTTAAATTTGCTGGCCAATTTCAACTAAATTTGATAAAGAGTTTGGATACTCAAAAATAATTAAGTTCCTGCAAATTCTACAAAAAACCAGAAGCTGAGTACAAAAGAGACATCTACAAAATGCTTATAGGTGAAGGCAGAGAACTTTTAACCAATCTATTCTCCATCACCTCATTAATGAAATAAAAACACTCAGCATGTGTGTGTTTGAGTATATATTGTGTTTATTCATATTTGAGTATATATATGCTGTATATATCCAAAACCTTATGGGAAAATCTGCTCTGGACAGCCCTGCTTGAAGAAAGGATGTGGACTAAATGATCTCTGACCTGCAAAATTCTGGGGTGAGGTGGTGGTGTCATGCATAGCTTCAGAGAAGCCACACCAAATGATATCAAACAGGAATGCTAGAAAAGGATCTCAAGGGGAAGAGGAAGAAGACATCTTTAAAAGGTGAAGGACATAAATCCAAAGGCAATTGAGTTTTATCCATTATGCTATTAATGATCCTTTTTCTCCAGTGACTTTCAGAATTTCACTGAAGACTTGTCACTTCACTGTTTACATGCTATTAGCAGAATCATTTTGGAAATAATCTCTAGTGTTACAAGCTACACAAATGTCACTACAGTAGTGTAAAACAGTTTTGATAGCAAAGACCATTCCTCTAACCTTTTACACTGATGTGAATGTATCCACATGAGGAGCTGCATAGCTTTTGAAAACACATACTCCTTATTAAATGAAGAAATAAGCACAAAAATGTAGAGATGAGGCTCAGACCTGCCATTTTGATGGAGGAGAGTACTGGAGAACAAATTCTAAAACAATTGCCAGGGAGAAAAAGTGAGAATCAGTAAACTACAGCAAATGAGGAATTTAGGGAGATGACCAAACTTTTCCAGCCTAACTGAATGCTCCAAAAGAGCCTTGTGCAAGCAAAAGACTAAGAGTGGGGTCTGGGGGATCCATGGCTGGATCCTCCCCACCAGTAGACCACCCATAAGCACATTTTGTGGACAAAGTGTATACTCATTTGTGAAAGAAGCTGAGAAGAAGACAAAGGCATTATGTAGCCAACAGCAGATTCAGGGTGGAAGCCTGGTAAGGAGAAAGGAGACAGATCACAGGAGCAGGATTAGTGCCTACTGTGGACACGCAGAAGGAGGCATCTGCAAGGGAGTTTTGTCATCTAAACTCCTCTTAGAAACAATGGGCCATCAAATCCATTCATTCATGTGGACTGGAACAACCCCACCCTAGCCAAGTCAAATAACTTAACCACACCAACAAATTGGATGGAAGAGGGCTTCAGAAGCCTAAGAAATACTAGGCTGAAAATCTGTGTCTGGGCAAGAACTAGACTACAGCTCACAGAGCAGTCTAGATGCTGTGGCAGTGTGCAGTGGCACACTGCAGGGATCAGAAGCTCCAAGCTAAGAAACAGCATCAGTGTTGGAAAACATTGGAAAGCATGAAAACCTCATAGTGGTGAGTGTTTGGATGGGGCACAGGATTCAAACAAGGAACTATGATAGAGTTCAAATTTTAAAGAGGAAAAGCAAACCTTGATATTGTTTGGATTAGCACACCAAGTTCCTAAAAATGCTGAAGGGCTACTCTGGCACAGGGTACTTAGATTCAGCACTCCTGCATGAGTAACAAAAGTTGAAGGGTTCTCTAGGTTGTGCCTAATTTTAAAAAAGAAAGCAGCATGAAAATATCACAAAACTTTTGCAAAATAAGAAAAGAAAAGCTTTGTGGGTAATCTCAAAGCTATTTAACAGCACTGTAGTAAAAGGTAAAATGATGCACACTATTTATCAAGGTGTGTGAGAAAATACAAGTGAAAACCATATGGCTGAGCAAAATAATAACAGGCTGTTAGAAGAAAAAAAAATTATTTGGCCTATTGAAATTACAAAATTATAATTCTGACAGGCTAACAAATTAAAGACAATAAATCATGCCCAAAAATATTTAAGGAACAATCTGGAAAAGACACAAAAACAAATAACGCCACTTTCCAACTGTAAGTTCCATCACACCAGAAGACTAATATGACTAATGGACACCAACTGATAAGACCTGGATAAGTACGAAACAGTAGGCCTTGTAAATGAAAAAGTCAGAGGAACTATTCTGAAACACGTTGTTACTGACTACACAGATAAACAAATCTTGCCGAAGGCTTAAAGCTTTTATAAATTGGTATCGTGACTGACAAACCTTAAAAGAAGATTCCACATGCAAGAAAAGCAAATTAGAAATCCCATCGAGCACTATCAGTGTCCTTCTCAAAAAGCTCTCAAAGACACAAAGCAGCCACAGGGTAAGAGTGATGTTGTTGCTTGGATATATAACTTTACGAAGATCAGAAAACCAAAGAAAAACAAATGGGTAGCACTCCTGGAAACACACTGCCTGGAAGTATTTTGCAGGAATCTCTTCAGATCCACTCTAATCTATTATCTATAGCCAAACTAATTATTCAGCAGCAGGAGCAGAGAACATCATGGCAGGTATAAATTCATGGAACAACTGCATCTGCAATAGTCTGGGCATTTCTGATTCCTATTAGCACAGAAAGGATGTGAATGGGAAAGTTACTGAGAAGGACAGCAAGCACCTTGAAACACATGGAATATACCAACCTGGGAACCATTAAGACACCTGGACTCCTCAGTCCAGAAGTTGAGGTAACTGAGATACGACAGTACTTTATAAGATAATGAATAACATGAAAATGGAGACAGAACAACAGTTCGGTGCACCTTGCCATTTAATAACTGAGGAAATTAAATGAAGTCAGTATGTGCCGAGTTCACAGAGGGCATTGCTATTTTTGCTCAAGTACTTGCAACAGAAATGAGAAGTTTCATAAGTTTAAAAAGCAACTGGATGGGATTTTTTGGACTGAAACTTCTTGAAGCAATAAAAAACAAAATCCACCATAGGCTAAGAGAATACTCTGGGGCCTTTGTCCAGTGACAACGTAAGTCACTACCCTACTGCCAACAGGAGACTGCAGTTTAAGTCAGTGCAAACATTTGTATATTTTACTGGCATATTTCAAATAAAAAGCATTGGGGTAATGGCCATTTTCAGACACTTTGACAATGCAAGATCCTCTAATTTTGTCCTCATCATCAAAGCCATATCCATCATATTCAGAAGAAGATTTAAAAAAAGTTTGTGCCCAGCAAAGATACAAAGAAAACTTGGCTTTCATAAATGACTAATTCAGAAGACAGACTTACTGGTGATTATTTATATCATCCCAGATTTTCATGAAAATCTGTAGATTACAAATAAATCTTTATAAGAAGGTTCTATTATATAACCAAGCCATGTTATCAACTTCAGAAGGCATTAAAGGAACTAATCTCAGCTCTTCACATGCAAAGCAATGCTTTAATTTTATTTCCTTGGCCTTAACTTTCAGGGTAGGTAGGAGTCAAAGCAGTAATATACATACAGCATCCCAAGTCTGCACCTTTTTCTGTAACATATGCAGCCTAGACTGGAAGCAATACTTTCAAACCTTCATACATTCTACATTAACAAAGTAAGGCAGTTAAATGAAAGTCCAATATAGTAAAGGTAGCTAGAGGCAAAGAGAAGAGGGTAGCAGGGGAAGCAAGATATGATAGTATTATATATCCACAGTGACATGAATAAATTTTTTTGTTTGCACTTAATCTTCATATAGCCTTTTTCCCCAGCTCTGAATTTCATTTATCACTGTATGCTGATAAGCTGTCAACAGTGGCAACACTTTCATATATTTTTGTGCCAGAACAATAAAAACATGACCCTTATTAAGGCTTCTCAAAAGGGAAAAAAACCCTAAAACAAAGGAGTAATTTATATTATTCTTATTTTCCATCAAATAGAAAGAGAATTTGTTCCACAGAAACAGCATATTCAAGGTTTCCCTAGGGGCAGGAGGGGGAACGTTACTAAAACAGAGACGAACTGGTTGCTTTGCAATATGCTGTAACAGGTTAACCAAAGTTTGAACAGTGAAAAGTTAACATAATACATGTTTTACAAGATGAGAGAAAAGCTGAAAAGAGTTCAGAATTATCTTTTCGGGAGATACAGATATTGCTATGTTAAATAAAGCTTTTCATCAGGAACAGCTTCTGAATCAAAACAATTCTTTCAGGAACATGAACCAAAGTCTGCCTACAGAGCAGAACAATAACAGAATTCACAGTTATTTCCATTTTTTTAAAGAGGTTAATTTAATAGTTTTTCTCCAATACAAAACAACAAGAGGAATAGAATTTGAAGAGTATCTAGGACTCCCTGCGTGGCACTTGGGACCAGAAGAAAGAAGAAAATCTTTGAACAGTTCTCATTGCTGTGAAGAAACACATATTGAAAATACGCTAAAAAATTAAGCCATGCACTGAAGCTGTTGGAGAATATAGACTGTTCATCATCCCAAGATCTGTAGGTTGACTGTTGAGTTCCATGGTGATAGCTGAAAAGCTCCAGTTACTTTTACAGAACACCTTCAGAGATGAATCCGCAAAAAAATACACAGAAAGTAACTACCTTTAATATTGCAACACTGCCAACAACCAGCATGTCCTTTAACATGTGTAGTAAACAAATTCCTGGGACAGATAAAAATATTTTAAGCAGTATTTGGTCTCCTCAAAGCTACGCAATAGAGACTTCTTAACATATCCAGGTCAGTGTCATGTATGAGCACATCTACATAATCAATCATTTCACTGTTCACAGGCTGTGCACACACCAGTATTTGATTAGCAGGTGCACGCTGTGTGCCCACCTTGCAGATGTACATCTACACAACTAACCAAAAGACAGCTTTCAAGGGTCTTGCTCATTTACATATTATCTTGCAAACACAGCATGTTAGGCAAACCTTTTGATTTTTAGCTGCTAGATCTTTTAGCAGTTTTTTTTAGCCCTCAGGACTGCTAATCAGACAAGGCCTCATAACATCTTAGGATGGGTTTTGATGGCACATAATCACCTCTGGCTAGATGGTGGCACCTATAACCAGTCCTAGAAACTTTATTTTTCCACTTAAAAAATGAGTCCAAGAAAATTTGTCACAATAGAGCTTGAACACATTAAGAGTCTTCATATATTCTGAAGGCAGGCTAAAGAATGAGAGACTTTGCAAAGTACTGAAGTCCCAATGGAGAACCAGGTACATCACACCCAGCTGTTCCTTCAGCTGCTGCTGGTAGCACTGCAGGCACTGGACAGAGATGCTATTGCATCCACCATCTCCCCATTTAGCAGAAGCATCACCTTGACCTTTGGTTTGACTTGAGAGGGAAGAAACTCAACCTTTCCTCTGCAATGGCTGCTATCACTAGTTCCTAGTTTCTACGCAAGAATCATGACATATGACAGTTCCTGGGAATGATGGAACTTACCAAATGTTGAAGCTTACACTTCCAGCCCATAAGGGTCACATCACTTTTTAACGGGATACCTATGGTGTCAAGACATCCTTTTCCTCTTCACAGTTACTTGCATCCCCATAGCGAGGTATGTATTAATTATTCCTCCAAGGCTGCAATCAGCATCAATGCTAATGTTAAGATGCAAAAAGTGCTCCAGGTACAATGGAAAGGGGGCTAGGAATTGGTTGGAACAGCTTCAGCTTCCCCGTAAGAGTCCTGGTCCCCAAGGAGTACCAGAGAACTTCTGGAAACACTGATGGCCACAGCATAAAACAGGGCATAACACAAGAGTTCATCCTCTGTGTTTTAGGCCTGTGCCAAGACTCTGAGGGAAAAAGATAGGAGGAGGGCCCCAGGAGCTTGCCAGCTGGCTGGCACACATGGGGTGTACAGGCTGCTCTCGTTCCAAGCAGGGGCAGGTGTGTGTGTAGGGACGTGCACACTGATGTGCCAACACACAGGGTCTGTGTAGGCCGACCCAAGGGGAGCGGTCAAGAATGGACAAAGAACAATCCCGTGCCCACCAAGCCAGAGCTAACACAGGAATTTCAGCAGGCCTTTGAAAAACAGCCCAATGTAATGAGTGTGTTCCGTTACTGTGGTTTAGGTGACAGTTTAGGAAACACTGTCTTCCAACGTCAGTTTCACGCCAAGAACCTCACAAATTAAATTAATGTAATTTGTTTGAAATTGTGCTGACACACATGACCACCTATAAAAAATTAACTGTGTTAAACATACTGAGTGTTAAAGATACTTTGTTACTCATATACATCATGTTGTTCGCAAAAAATCCCATGGAAACATCTTTGAGGGAAAGAGGGTCTGTTTATTAGAATAAGGAATTCTTGATGAAAATACACAACTGAGCTTCATGCAGTGCAAGCAACAACAGTGACTAATTTTAGTAAAATTCTCACAATTATTTCTGTATTAAGCTTTAGTCCGTGTACACTGCCCACACGTTGTTTGTACTCTGTAACCATTTGGTTATAACCTGCTTTAAATAAAAATGTGTAATATACAAGATGGCAAGGATCTGCATGTGAAATTTACTTAGACGGCCTAAAAACCGGGATTATGGATAACAAATAAATAAGGTTTTGGACTACGTAATCTCCACCACCAGTCAAATCAACTTAACCCACCTGAACAAATGCTTGAGACTTCCAGGACTCTTGCAACATCAATTAATGTATTCATTTGGGAATCATTTTTGTATGTGAAGATTTTATTGAGGTCATGAAACCCACTTAATTCTGACTTGTGCTTGGAGATAACCTGATGCTTACATCACCTTCCTTTAAAAATAAAACCAATTTTAGTTCTACCCACAGACCTACCAGCTTTCACTTGTTCCTAACAATAGCAAAGGCAGCACAGTAATTGTGTGAGAAGTCAGGAACAAAAAAAGAAGAGTGAAAGGAAAAGAGGTATCATTTTACAAAGAACATCTATGCTGAAACTCTTTTTAGAAAAAAAAAAAAGTAATCAAAAAAACCCAGTTTTGCCTGACATCAGTTTTTAGTGACCTGATTCTCTTCGGAATGCACAGTCTTATCATGTGCTCAGTTCTCCTCTCCTTTTATCTAATAATACACACAAGCAACAGTCTTTTGAAACTTTTACAGAAACACTGTCAGGTACTTAGTTCCTGCTGAAGACAGAGTATTGAACTACACAAAAGAAAATCAGCATGATAGAAGTTATATATGCCTTAACTTTTGGGGATAACAAAAAGGCAGGAATAAATAGTCACAGCAAAGAGGGATTAACACAAAAGAATGCTCGCAAACAGAGCTCTTACCAAATACAAAAAGATACAAGACATACTTGAAAAAGTTCAAATCAAGCATTAAAACAATTGGGGGCATTCCAGATTCTGGTTGGGGCGGGGTTTTTTGCCTATTACAGGTAATACATAATTACCAACAAACTTCGTTAATAATTGACACATGACAAAAAGCTTTACACCAAAAAACATGTAAAAGCCCCACCCTAGGTAACCTTACACACTTTAAAATGTATCATTAATTGTATTAATGATTGCATTCTTTTAAATAAGGATTTTGACAGTGCCATCTTGGCCCACAAGGTCAACAGGCATGTTGCTCCAAACTTCAGTCATCATATGAACTAGTCAAATCTCTGAGAAAAGGATGATAGAAAGGGAAGAGAATACTTCTGTTAAATTTAATGTGTCAATAAACAAAACAAACAGGTAACTACTATTGTTCTAGTCAATCTACATTCACATTTAGGCCTCAAGTTCCACCAGTAGAACACCAAAGACAACTGATGGAGTTCATGCAAGAGGAATCAGATATAAGATTACCAGATCTTTTCTTTTCTTTAGTGGTACCTAAACGTTATTTTTCCTGCACCCCAATGGATTGTGCACCCATCCCACTTTGCATACCACTCATCTCCAGCACCAAGCCATCTCTTACCTAAGTACTAGTACTGCAGTGGCACAAGTAAAAGGGACCTATATATTCACTAATCCAGGATATTAAAGTGCACAATGGAGACAGCTGTCTTGTTCTTCAGAAGCAACCCTGAGTGCTACACAACCACAGCTCAAAAACTACAAGCTGATAGCAGACATTTGTCTTGGCAATGTTTCTATGGCATCTTATATAAGCAAATTATCTGGATTTTTCCAGTCTCTTTTGTTGTGTTCCAGACTTTGCCCCAGATAATGAAGAGCTGACAGTAGAGCTGCCTTCCTATTTCAGTCCTACTCCTGAACAGCTGGTGTGGAAATATAGGCAGCAAATGCTATTTACTCAGATAGGGTGAAATTACATCTTACAATTCAAGTCATTGTCTTTAAAACAAACAAACAAAAAAAAAAAAATCAATAGGCTATTTCACTGTCAACTAATGAATCACTGAATAACACCGAGAAACTTAATTACTTCTCCCTATTAAAATAATTTTAACTGGAGCGGAAACCAGAATTTCTCCCTCTGCCACACACTGAAGCAGTGAATCTGCAACAACAGAAAGGGGAAGCCATACAAACAGCAGGACGCCTAAGGAATCACACTGAACACACATCAAGACTTCCTAGAGAAGAGCTCTTGAACAAGAGGAGGTATCATTTGTCCTCACAATCACAATTTTAACTAAAAAAGTACTCTCCAGATCCAATTTATAGCAAAAAATAATGTACAGAACAGTATTGAAGTGTCATCATCTGTTACAGGAAGCCAAAACTGGTATCAAATCCAGATTATGTATTAAGCACTCCAAGTAAGAAAAGGCAAACTTTCACCACAATAACCACCACGGTGCAAGGTTATCGCAGTAAGAGTGATCAAAGTAAACTTTTCTTCACAGATGGTGTCCACCCTAGAAGCTTCAGACTACTCACTCAGTCGTTTCAATCACGAAATCTAAACTGACCAGTCAAGTGCAGCCTGTTGCACAAAGACTGAGCTCCAGGACCAAATGCAAACATGACACCCCAAGCCCAAGAATTAAATAGTAACAAAATCCAGAGGCCTTTAGGCACATCCAGGAAAGTGACTCTTAATACTTAATTCCTGCTATGTCTAAGCTCTACATGACTGTCTCTCTTTGGTTGCTTCCCACAATGATGAAAGCAGCAGGCTCAATTTGGGAAATAGAAAGCCGAATGACAGTCACTAGAAAGACCATCTATTTGGACTTCATAAATTCTTTTTTTGCTTCTTAGGGTTCTCCCCCCACCCCCACTTAATTTCAGACTCCTTCCATTTAATGCTTAATTCAGAAAGTGAAGTAATTTGGTAGGAAATGAGGCAATTTATATCTATTCCCGCTGCTGCTTCCTCCCAACTTGGGTGTGTATAAATAAACATATAAAGTCACTCAAAGGGAAACAGCAGCCCCCAAACATCCACTGCTTCAGAAGAGAATCACTTCTGGCTGCACTGGAGAGGTGTGTCCCACCACAATTCCATAAAGAGCACGGCCAGGTGCTCTGTTTACTGCTATACTGGCACAGCCCAGCCAAATCTCAAACAATAGTGCTGGCCTGAGTTTAGTAACAAGGGCTATATCCATCAACTATGTGGGAGAGAGGCCACCGTAATTCCTTTATGAAAAAAAAAAAGAAGAAAAAACAAAACAAAACCAAACCAAAACACAACACCCCCCCCCGAAAAGGAAAGAAGAAACTAACCAACCAACCAACCAACCAACAAAAGAAAACTAAAACAACAATAACAAACAAACAAACAAACAAACCAAAACAACCAAATTTTAAAAAAAAGAAAAAAAGAAGAAAAGCCAACCCGGATACTTTCTCTCCCAAGCAGGTAAGAATACCAAATGAAACCAATATCAAAAAGAAATAATCAGATTTATTTCCTGAAACAGTACCTTGCTCCTATAACAAGCCTCCAAAACATATATGTGGTGGTGAAAGGAGTATCTTCTCGTGTAGACTCATTCCTTTACAACACAGGTTAAAGTGTTTTTTTAATTACTAGTCCTCGAAAAGGCTCCTTTTAATATCTTTAAGTCATTTAGAAATGCCTTCTACATAAGGACAGTTAGAAACCTCACAGCAGACTCAAAATCAAAATTTATGCTCTTTTATTTATAGCTGAGTTACTTTAAGACTTTGATCAAGATAGAACAGTAGATATGAAACAATATTTTGAAAGACCTATTGGTTTCTCAGTTGTAAAAACCAACTCAATTCAGGCAATTCAAACTTCATTTTTCAATTTTTCACATTTGTAATGTTCTGAAATGCTCAGTATAAGGCTCAAAAGTAACATCTCCTTATTATAACTTGATTTCAATAGCTTGCAAGAAGCAGCATTTTTCTCAGCTCCATTTTAACAGCTTTGCTGATGCACACAGCACACAAGAAAAACACAGCCGTGAAAAATGATAAAACAAGCCACTTGGATAGACTCAGCATCTTGGTTCCTGTGAAAGCGCTGAAAGGCATAAAAAATGAGAGATCTCAAAGAAAAGGCATTGGCTTGTGATTATAACTACGAGTAGGAATATGACTGTGGGGTACATGTCAACAGTAACCCTGTCCCTGTTCCCCTCTCCTTTTCTCTTAATGCAAGGACAGGTGAGAAATCTCAGGAGTACTGGCTTGGCACCCTCCACACAGCCACAGGATACACCTTGCCCAATGCCCATCTGCCACTGTAGAGGGCAGGGTGAGTGTCTGGCAGACTTGAGAGCTGGAAGATATCTTCATTTATATATTTTCTAGGACACAGGATATTGTCTCCTACATACCTATGCATTACAGGCGCACCCACTGGTGCTCAGATTGCACGACTGCTTTTTTAATCAAAAGGAAAATACTGCCAATGCTGGGTATTCCACAGGAGAAAAAAAAATTAGACAAAAAATATTATTGAGGACACTTAAACTAGGAAGAAAAATGTAACAGAGCAGGAGAACCTCCTCTTTCACAGCAATGAAAGACAGTGATCTGTTCGCATCACCTTTCTTATTCACCAGAGACAACCTACATGTTAATGGTAGCTAGAATCCAGATACAATGCAACTGTACTCACACAAGCTACTCTTTTCCTTTGCCCCTCAAGAAATTATTAAAAAACCAACAGGTAAGTAGTTCATTTCTGAGACACTTAGACTATTGAAAAAACAAAGAAAACAATTCCCAGATTCCAAAACATGAACATTACCTTGACAGAAAGAAAAACCTAGTATTCTAATGTGCTACACAAGGTGACATAGCATTTGAAGAATTCAGCCCTCCAAATCCATGTCATTCAGGATATAAACTTGAATATTGCTGGAGTTACTTTAAACAAACCAGTTCAGCTTATCAACACCAAAATCACATAAACACACAGCTTGTCATTGTCAAAATCAGGTATGTGTTCTTTGCCTTTGCAGTATCTCTTTTTCTTTCTCCCTCGTATACCACAGCATTTTAATTGACTTACAGGTGCTGGACACCCCCCAAGAAATGATAAGGAAACATCGTTTCATTCTGACAGCTAACTTTGTACATACTCTTTGAGAAGTTATTTTGAATTCAAAAGCTGCTCTGCAATCTATTCAGTTACTGGACCCACCAGCTCAAAAAAAAAAAAAAGAACACAGAAGATACAGATTACAGATGTATGGAACATGGTAACCACTAAATGTCAACATTTTAGTTGTCAGATCTTGCTTTGCAGATGTTTACTTACAAGTCTCACTTGACTAAACAGGAGTTTCTATAAAAATATTTTTCCTTTCTCTTCTGAGCTGTTTTTACATCTTTTTAAAGGGAAACGTGTAGCTGAAATTATTTAGCATCAATGTGCTTTATACACTATCCAAAATTAAGTAGTCATTTTTCTATAGAGAAGGAATATGACAATCATGTGCAAGCATACTTGCACATCTGTTATTTTGAACAATTTTTTGTTTGTTGCTGCAGGGTCCAGAATCCCCAAATAATTATTGCAAAGGCCCACTGCAATCCAGTTGTATAAACACAAATAAGCCTAAGATAACACCCCGAGCACCAAGAGTAATGACAGAGGTGGAAGAGATAGTTTAGTCAGGCATGAAATTGATTTTATAATAGCAAATATCTGTTGCCTTCCATGTGCTAAGTAAATAATTCTAAAGAAGAGAGTAAAGATAATAAAAAAAAAATCATTACCTGCTCCTACTAAATCAAATGAAAGAGAGAAACTTGTTCTCACATTGACCCCGAAACCTGTTTAATAGCTAATTAAAGCAATTACTCCTAGCATTACAAAATCCTTAATCATCAACAACTTCAGAGGCAGAGGAGACTTATTTTTAAGTTTCTTCGAAGTTATTAGTATTTTATTTAAATGAGAAGTTTATGTCAGCAGAAATTTCACCAGTAGTCACTTCATTGTTAATCACCAACATGATTCCCAAACTTCAGCCAGTCTGGTTAACAGAAGATATTCTTCATAGACTTTACCAGATTTGACTACTCAGCAAAAAAAGTATTACAATATTCAGTAATTTCAGCCTTTTGTTTAAAGATTTCTGTACAACACTTGAAAGTAGCCCTAAAATGGACTTCTTTCCTCCTATTCAGAAACAAACTTGATAGCCAACAGAAATACAGTATTACTGCAAAGCAACTGGAAAAAACCCTCTTCTGGACCTCCCTGCACCAGCATCTGAAATTCTGCCCTCCTTTGCAGGGCCCACTGCTTTAAGCTCACCTCAGTCACTTTTCTCCTCAGCTCCAAAGCCATCTGACACAGCCTCAACTTCCATTCCTTCATTTGTATGCCCCAGCCACACACAATGTTTTAGTTTTAACCAAGCTTTATTTTCAGCAACTTTTCATAGCCTTTTAATAGCCACTAGTTCTCCAGCGCCCTTCCTAGTGCTCTGCTGGAGTTAATTATGCTGCTGCTTTGAACACTGATCATTTTCAAGTTACTAAATGTTGCTGTGCTGTAACAAGACACAGAACAATAACTGCAACTAATGGCTTGGCCATTATGAGGTGTTCAGCTTGACAGTATATCCAGTCATAAATCAGATAACTAAAAGGTTAACAAAAGGCAAAGGCAACTTTATTAAACTTTGCCTTGAGCCTTGCTATTTCTGCCTACGCCTAAAAACCCGAAGTATTCTTGAGTAGATCATTAAGGAATAGAAATACAGTATTAAAAACAAGAAACAAACTCATTCAATCCTATTTAGGAAAGAACTGTAGCAATTTTGAGTTGAGGAAGGGAAAGCCCCCAAATGAATTCCAAGTTGGAAAAAATGATCACATTCCTAAAACAGAAATTCTCAAAACACTTCTGTTTAATAATGTTGTCTTACGTCCAGTTCAGAATTGAACTGAATTTAATACAAACAAGTAATTCTGGAAGACTCCCTTTAACAACCTCCGCTTCTTCAACCTAAGTTATCCTCAATTATTCCTAACCTATTATCTCATTTCTTCACTTATTAGGGTCCTCTTTCTTCTGGATTTTGCCAGGTTATACAAAAAATACACATACATTTTTTTACATATCAAATATAGATGTCCTTATAATTTCTTTTAAAATTCCTATGATCTCGCTCCCTACAGAAGAAAAAAACCCCAAAATACTGACTGATAACTACTTCCACTAACTTTTGAGCTCAATGACAAGCCTGAAAAAACAAACTCTTCAAACACATCAAGTTCCTACGTATTTTATTGTAAGTAGCACTTTTCTGTACCTGGAAGAAATATAACGGTCCAAAGCACTGATGCTTCAAAAGAAAGGTAAAAATGAAAAATTTTTATGGGAATTATGATATTGTAAAAATAAAACCCAAGGTATGAAATCAAACCCATTGCTGAAATACATTTTAGTACTTATGTACTTATATTTTTTTATTTATATTGCCCAGAAAAATAATTTGCCCTCAGTGAGCTGTCTTCTTGTCTAGCTGGTATCCAAACTACAATGCTGGCATTTCTCTGATGGTCCAGACTGAATGGAAAAATGCTTGAACAGAAGAAAAGCAATCCCTAGGAAGATGCACAGCAATCTCTTACCTCTCTCTTGAACAAATGGGTCTTCTGAATTTACCCAGCAGCAAGTGCTACCTAACTGAGCAGACCTCTGAGCTATCTGTAAGTTTGCCATGTTTGGCAAGACAGATGAAACACAGAAACTTCATAACTCACCTGCTTCTGGCTGGGAAGCAAGATACATGATAAAACCCCAAACACTTTGCTTTTTCATGGAAGTGCAAGAATGAGGCCCCTATCAATAAAAGCTCATTCATCCTTCACAAAGAGTTAAAACTCACTTGTAGCTGAAAAAGTAGTACAACATTAACATTTTCATGACTGATTACTTGGACTTGTATATCGTTGTTTACTTTATAAAGCTAAATAGAAGAAATCCTAAATTCAATTACCATCAACTTTAAATTTAGACAAATAATTTCTGAAAGACTGATGGATTAAGTACCTGAAACTCCTTATGAATTCCATTGTCATTCCAAAAGCTATCACACTGCTCCAGTATCCAGATATTAAGGGAGCAAGGATAACCTGGCACCCTTTCTGCAAGCAAAAAGAATGCAATATATTCAATTTGCTACCCATTTAATAACTATTTCTACCTCATTCTCCTTTTCTCTCAGGAAGAAATGTTCAAAGAGACTATCACATTTTAAGAGAAAGACAACAGTCTCTCCTTGGTGCTCTGGCTTTCCATATCTGACATGCATTAATGCACAAACACATTCCTTCTACCAGTTTAAAAATACTCAAGAAATATCCAGGTAGGAAGGTAACCTCAAAACTGTACACAAAAATGAATACATTGTAAAGTAATGTTAGTTGGCAGGGTTTTCTGGCTTGAGTTTTGAGGGGAGGGAAGCTGTGTTTCCTTTAAAGTAAGCTTTCACTACATTCCTATGCTTTTCATAGCCATCAAGTGGAAGTTCGGCACTTGAAACAAAAGGCAAGGGCCAGCACATCAAACAACAGATGACAGGTCTTAGTTTTCAAAACTGTACCCCAAAAAATCTAACAACTAGTGAAAGGCAATTCCTGGAGCTGATTTGGATAAACTCTATACTATAACCTAAAGCACACACAGCACTGCCACCAAGCTTCGTGTCATCTGCAAGCTGACTGAGGCTGCACCCCATTCCCTCACCCAGAGCATCGATAAGGATATTAAACAGGACTGGCCCCAATACTGAGCCCTGAGCACACCCTGGTGACCAGATACCAGCGGGATCTGACTCCAATCACCACAACTCTCTGGGCCCAGTCACCCAGTCAGTTCTCAGCCAGCGAAGAGTGTCCTTGTCCAAGCCAGTTTCTCCAGGAGAATGCTGTGGGAAACAGTGCCAGAGGCTTCACCACAGTCCACATAAACAATATCCAGAGCCTTTCCCTCATCCACTAAGTAGATCATCTTGTCATAGAGGAAGATCAGGTTGGTCAAGCAGGACCTGCCTTTTATGAGCCCATGTTGGCTGGCCCTGATCCCTTGGCTGTCCCACACATGAGGCGTGATGGGACTGAAGATCATCTGCTCCATGGCCTTCCCCGGCACCGAGGTCAGGCTGACAGGTGCCTGGGAAGATCCTCCTTCCAGCCCTTCTTGGATAGGGGTGTCACATTTGCTTACCTCCAGTCAACTGGGACCTCTCCAGCTAGCCAGGACTGATGGTATATGATGGAAAGTGGCTGAGTGAGCACTTCTACCAGTGCTCTCTCAGTACCCTTCAATGGATCCCTTCTGCCTCCACAGTTTTGTGCAAGTCTAAGAGGGGGCAGGTTGCTGTGCATTTTGCCTTGGATTATGAGGGCTTCATATGATAACCCTTTCTAGAGGCAATGAACACCCCCAAC